>CAWYPN010000174.1:0-19727 GCA_963966035.1 Acleris laterana
GCTTAAACAGGAATCTGTCTCCTAAAAAGTATTTCGTACTGTAAGGTCGGGCGCGGGCTTCTCATCATCCACTAAAAAAAAATACTTTTCAATATTTAACTTTCAGCTGATTCAGTACCGAACGGTTATGTCTGCGCAGACCTTAATTCGAATATGTGAAAGAGAAGTACAGAGAAGGCACGTTTAGGCTGCCTTTCCACCAGAGCTGTGCGAGGCAGCGAAGCGTTGTTGCGAGGATTATTTTGTTTTACTAGCCTCACTATCCTATTGGTGGATTTTTCCTCGCAACATCGCTTCGCTGCCTCGCACAGCTCTGGTGGAAAGGCAGCCTTAAACTGCCTCAACGCTTGCTTTGTTTGTCAGGTGCGCGACAGCTACACAGACGCTAACGGCACGCTGTGGACGCTGTGCCGCACGCAGCGCACGCGCCGCGCCACCGCGCCGCTCGTCGTGCACTCCCATCTGCACGCGCTCGGGGTCACGCTGTGCGCCGGGGACGACGGCGTCAGCATCGACGCCGCGCTTCTTGTCAATAAAGGTCAGTGTTACCGTCTAAAAAAAACGTGAGCCTGCCTGTCTGTTATGCTGGGACGCGCCTGGATCCCTTTTGTCTTGGAGTGTGCCACGGGTGGTCGGAGCTCAAATCATTTATTACATAGAAAAGAATAGAACAGTGACCATGCGTCTAGTTGACATCATTAAATGAAAACAAAAAGAAAATGAAATGCGTTTATGAAATGTGTACTTAAGTCATATTGTAGCTGACCAAATATTTTTTTGATCCAATGTCCACTCCACGTGTCACCAGTGCTTTGGAAGTAACGTGGCTAACTTGAAATGAACCGAGCATGAGTACAGGCCGTGTGATTCGAAGGTGACCAGAGCGGTGGAGACTCATCAAATTTATACTTATGAGCGCCAGATGAGTTCACCGTCAAAATGAGAACATGCTAAATAAAAGTCATAAATCAGTAACAAGTAAACATTTATTAATTAAGTCCTCCCCTTACCCTCTTTACAGATTGCCAAGTTGGCACTAGGATTATCTTATAAGTAGTTACTTAAGAGCGAGGCTTTCTCGGTTGCTTTGGTACCGTTATTCTATAGTTATTCAAGAAAAGGTTAGAATTTACCGGCTTTAGAAGTACGAGTTTGAGGGTGTTGGTCGAAATGAAACACGGAGTTTTACCCGGAGAACATCACCCGCAGGATCCCATATGGACAGAGGTCAGACACAGCTTGGCTACAGGTCAAACAGCGCCCGCCGTTACCATTGAATTGTAGCAGAATCTGACTTGTGGATCGCGGTACCCGATGTACACGCGGTTGGACTTCGTTTTCTCCCTCAATAGTGATAGTTTTGTTCTGAGATTAAATCGTCGGACATCAGCACACCCGTGTAGTTGCGGGGCCGCCGTAAAAGAGTGAAGCGACGTTGAAGTATTATAATAAATTAAGGAATTTTCATCGGTGAATAACTGAAATTAAAACAAATGCTTTGAGAAACATTGTCAACAAAACAATGTCACCGCTTCCAACTAGCTACGAATAAATAAGTTTAGAAACCTCACCTGAGTAGTGGATGGACAAAACGTGGACAGACACAGTAGTGATTCTCCTTAGTTAGGACATCATTTGAAGTTAAATTAAACAATCTGGGCCGAACGCTGAAAGTAATTGAACAGATTTATTAGAATGTCACCACATTAGGCAAATAAAAGACACCTTTTCGACTCAAAACTCACCCCGAAGCGAGAAATTGATCCAGCGACTTAAAATTGTGTGTGTTCACATGGTCGAGAAAAATCTGAATGCAGAGGTCAAAAAAGGTCGATAGAAAGATCGAGAACCAATAGTCATGTGTTCCATTTCGTCGTTGAAGCTAGAGATTTATTTGGACGAAACCGACCGAAATCAAAGACATAATTTATTGAAAAACGAACACACATAAAGAATGGGGAATAGAAGGGAAACTTCAGACTTCATCCTATTTTTACCGAAAAGCATTACTAAAATAAAAAGCCAAAATGGGTGACGTTTAACCATACACTCGAACACAACTTGCCTGAAACGAAACCAAAAATTACCGGGTTGCCAACTTACGGCTGCGTTTTGTTCGACACGGAAGACTAATAATGACCAGCCAAATTGTAAGTAAATGAATTATATATTTTAGTAACTAGTGAAGATCTATGATTAAATGTCCTACATGATACTCAGGATTAGAATATATTCATGTGGAAGCTGAAACAAGTTCAATTGTAAGAAAAATATATGGACAACTGTCAAATGTGACAGCCGCGGATGAAATCCAGAAATGTAAACAAAGAAGTATCGAAACGTTACGTTTGACAGTTAATGGCTAAACAAGAAAAATTATATCTGTTTGTTGATGTTCTATTTGTGCAAATATCAGCGTGATTAAGTGCTAACAAGTTGGGAAAGTGAAGAGAAAAGATAGTATCGAAGTGACGGAATGCATTTCTTCCATAACCGCTGGCCTTATGGACCAAAAGAAGGTAATAAATTGACTTTGAAAGTTACATTCTCGTCCAAACTTCATGTAGGTTGTTTTAGTAGACAAAGTTAGCTAAATCTATAAAATCTAGACTAGAAAGTGTTACAGTACCGTTTTAGTTGGGTAAAATAATTTTATTTCAGAATTAACTAAATTCTGAAATAAAATTATTATAAGCCTCTTCGCTATGAGTAAAAATAAAAGGGGAGTAGTAGAGATAAATTATGTTATTTTTTTTTTAGTATTTAAGACATGGTTTAACTGAACAGAAGAAAGAATATCAGAGACCTAAGTATGAGAAGCATGAAGCTAGAGGTAGCTAGTGAGCTTTGAGGTGAAATAAGCAAGACACATTCTGACAACGTAGGGCAGAATGGCTTATCACCAAATAAGAAGAGTAAAGTAAGAAATATTTTCAGACCGTTTACACCCATGGTGTAAGCGACGGAATCTAGACTACTTAGTGGTCCTATACACTTTACTAAATTAAACTATAAGAGGAGCATACTATACAGATACGTCTTGCACAACTGTAGAAAAGTAGAAAATGGTTTGTCTGTGCCAAGTGTGGGCAGACAAGTGAAATCATGTGTCGTGGAGTAGGCTTCCTAACGTTCCACGGATAACCTAAACCTCTTCACACTACTACTTAACTAATTTAACAAATATGCCTATGTCTATGTTCTGGACAGCAAAGAAAAGTCCAAACATAAAAAAAAATGTCTGTGCCAAGTGTGGGCAGACATGTGAAATCATGTGTCGGAGAGTAGGTATCCTAACGTTCCAAGGATAACCTAAACCCCTTCACACTACAACTTAACTAATATGTGAGACCTAATGCTTACAACTAAGTTTTTGGACAATACGAAGAAAATCCAAAGAAAATTGGTTTATCTGTGCCAATTTTGGGCAGACAAATGAAATCATGTGTCGGAGAGTAGGTATCCTAACGTTCCACGGATAACCTAAACCCCTTCACACTACAACTTAACTAATATGTGAGACCTAATGCTTACAACTAAGTTTTTGGACAATACGAAGAAAATCCAAAGAAAATTGGTTTATCTGTGCCAATTTTGGGCAGACAAATGAAATCATGTGTCGGAGAGTAGGTATCCTAACGTTCCACGGATAACCTAAACCCCTTCACACTACAACTTAACTAATATGTGCGCGCACTAACCTAATAAAATTACACGGTACTTGCTAACTTACAATTTACTAGTAATGAATGAGTGAGTCGACTCAAATTCTCCTATTTCAAAATTATTAACTATGGCACTAGATGTTTACTTTATTAACAATGCACTTTGGAATAGGATCGGAAAGGCAGACTATGCTGACCATTTCTCAAATACCTAGAATCCAACAAAAAAATGAGGCTGGAAAACAGTTTTGCAAAAATTTACTTTTTTCAGCATTTTATATATAATTAACTTCGAAAAGTATCATCTTCTGTAAGATTACAATATTTATAAGAGTGAGTAAAGGAGGCGAGACGCTTAGATGAGCGACACCAATGTTAAGTTAGTTTAGAGCCTTTAGCTTAGGCTACATACCTCAGGCGTGACACACGACCAATGAGCTATACACGAGAAAGTAGTCCCGTGGAATATGAAAGAATTTTATTAGATGAGGACGAGACACTCAGTCCTAACAAGCTATCCGTTGACAAAGCAGATACAATGTCTGCAGTAGAGACGTTGAAACAAAGAATCTGAGCAAAGACCGGTGATGTTAATTACAAACACTAAGCTTTACTCCAGTAAACGTCAATAATGAAATATGAATATAGTAACTCATAATAAATACCACCTTTATTCTTAGAGTAGGAAAGGTAGAGTTACACAATTAGGCTTAGATGTTTACCAGCGTAGGGGTGATGGTTGCAAGCCCATCGCCCAACGGTATTGGAAGCCTTCATCTCCTTTGTCGGCTCTTACGACATCCACGGAAGAAATGGAGTGGCACGATTCGGACCCGGATACCACACAGGGAAATATCTAACATTAAGAAGTGGGCGCAGCTTCGCCAGGACGGACTAGATCTTTAATGTGAAAATTTCCTAGATTTTTACCAGATAGGGATTTCAAAGTATGTAGGACTGATACTTCCATCGACACGTCTGAACTTCCAGAAAGATTAAAATTTACACCACCTTTATTAGCTAGTTCGGCTGTCTGTGCAAGCACCTGTTGTAAACTATGACGACGAGATACTGGATTTACCTTACAACCTCTAATAACTAGTTCATGACTGATTTCGTCTTTTTTCAGATGTGCAATACTGCAACCGGCTAATAAAAAGTCCATCTTGTTTTGTACTAAAATTATGGAAATAAATAGTAGACCGTTAAGAATAAAGCCAAAGTCCAACACAATAAAAAAACAACTCTTATTTCGCTGGTATAAGAGAATTAAGGTTAAATTAATAGCAACCCAAAGCGTCCGAAAAAAAAAATTACAAGTCTAATAATATTAAAATATTACAAGTTAGTTCTAACTGTTCATAGTATAAAATTACAGTAAATTTGAACAACAGACAGTCTCAATAAAAACAGCTTAAAACACTGATACTAAACCAGAAAAAAGAATAATTTGTAAATAAGTTGTATCACAGTAAACTAGTTAAATCAAACCACGAAGTTAAGGATTACCAGCAAATTCGAGTTTAAAAACAAGTTTAACTTCAAGTTTCAATGCAAATTTCTAATAAAGTTAGGATGAGAAAATTTCATTTAAAACTTCAAGTAAGGTTTTAAATTTCTAAGTTCAAACCTTTAAAGATTCAGATTTATAGTTTAAATCCCGATAACAATAAACATTTTCCCTTATTGGGTTGTTTCTTAATAATAAAACACCAAAGAAATATCTTATACACTACTCAGTTATAATAAAAATACTTATTCCAAAGCAACCTGTTAAATTTACTTAGCAAATTCTCAAACTGGCCCCACGTTGGGCGCCACTGAAATGAACCGAGCATGAGTACAGGCCGTGTGATTCGAAGGTGACCAGAGCGGTGGAGACTCATCAAATTTATACTTATGAGCGCCAGATGAGTTCACCGTCAAAATGAGAACATGCTAAATAAAAGTCATAAATCAGTAACAAGTAAACATTTATTAATTAAGTCCTCCCCTTACCCTCTTTACAGATTGCCAAGTTGGCACTAGGATTATCTTATAAGTAGTTACTTAAGAGCGAGGCTTTCTCGGTTGCTTTGGTACCGTTATTCTATAGTTATTCAAGAAAAGGTTAGAATTTACCGGCTTTAGAAGTACGAGTTTGAGGGTGTTGGTCGAAATGAAACACGGAGTTTTACCCGGAGAACATCACCCGCAGGATCCCATATGGACAGAGGTCAGACACAGCTTGGCTACAGGTCAAACAGCGCCCGCCGTTACCATTGAATTGTAGCAGAATCTGACTTGTGGATCGCGGTACCCGATGTACACGCGGTTGGACTTCGTTTTCTCCCTCAATAGTGATAGTTTTGTTCTGAGATTAAATCGTCGGACATCAGCACACCCGTGTAGTTGCGGGGCCGCCGTAAAAGAGTGAAGCGACGTTGAAGTATTATAATAAATTAAGGAATTTTCATCGGTGAATAACTGAAATTAAAACAAATGCTTTGAGAAACATTGTCAACAAAACAATGTCACCGCTTCCAACTAGCTACGAATAAATAAGTTTAGAAACCTCACCTGAGTAGTGGATGGACAAAACGTGGACAGACACAGTAGTGATTCTCCTTAGTTAGGACATCATTTGAAGTTAAATTAAACAATCTGGGCCGAACGCTGAAAGTAATTGAACAGATTTATTAGAATGTCACCACATTAGGCAAATAAAAGACACCTTTTCGACTCAAAACTCACCCCGAAGCGAGAAATTGATCCAGCGACTTAAAATTGTGTGTGTTCACATGGTCGAGAAAAATCTGAATGCAGAGGTCAAAAAAGGTCGATAGAAAGATCGAGAACCAATAGTCATGTGTTCCATTTCGTCGTTGAAGCTAGAGATTTATTTGGACGAAACCGACCGAAATCAAAGACATAATTTATTGAAAAACGAACACACATAAAGAATGGGGAATAGAAGGGAAACTTCAGACTTCATCCTATTTTTACCGAAAAGCATTACTAAAATAAAAAGCCAAAATGGGTGACGTTTAACCATACACTCGAACACAACTTGCCTGAAACGAAACCAAAAATTACCGGGTTGCCAACTTACGGCTGCGTTTTGTTCGACACGGAAGACTAATAATGACCAGCCAAATTGTAAGTAAATGAATTATATATTTTAGTAACTAGTGAAGATCTATGATTAAATGTCCTACATGATACTCAGGATTAGAATATATTCATGTGGAAGCTGAAACAAGTTCAATTGTAAGAAAAATATATGGACAACTGTCAAATGTGACAGCCGCGGATGAAATCCAGAAATGTAAACAAAGAAGTATCGAAACGTTACGTTTGACAGTTAATGGCTAAACAAGAAAAATTATATCTGTTTGTTGATGTTCTATTTGTGCAAATATCAGCGTGATTAAGTGCTAACAAGTTGGGAAAGTGAAGAGAAAAGATAGTATCGAAGTGACGGAATGCATTTCTTCCATAACCGCTGGCCTTATGGACCAAAAGAAGGTAATAAATTGACTTTGAAAGTTACATTCTCGTCCAAACTTCATGTAGGTTGTTTTAGTAGACAAAGTTAGCTAAATCTATAAAATCTAGACTAGAAAGTGTTACAAACTATAAACAATATTTTACTCTAATAGTGACTTGAATAGTGAAGCTGTACAGAGTTTGGGTTTCCGAAGCGTAAACATTTGAGGAATGAGCGCTAGCATTTGTTTCTGAATCTTGAATGTTGTACAGATGTAGTGAATAATCCTTTCTCGTCGTTTTTGGTCGGATAACTTCGTATTTATTTTGCTTTCTCAGTTGGCTTATTGATAGGTGCTGAAGCTAATTGAGAAAGCTAGATAAATACGAACTAATCCAACAAAAAACGATGGGAAAGGATTATTCACTACATCTGTAGAAGAATAAGACTTCTATTTGTTCTTCGAGTATGTTTATCATCGTCTAGTACCCATAGTACAAGCCTACAACTTTGCAACTAAATCAATCATGTGATACTGTCCCCTTACTTGATTTATTCCAGACCCTGAATACCACAGCAAAGTGCTCCTGCTCCCTGACGAGACGAGTGTGGAGTCGTGCTTCCCCAACCCCTGCCTTCACGGGGGGCACTGCGCAGCCGAGGAAGCCAAGAACGCCTGCTACTGCACCGGTTATTACACTGGTCAGTTCTTTTTCTTCTTTAAATGGCGGTTCTGCGAGCCAGGCTGTGGATAAATCCATCAGACTCTCACTTATGAACCTGTAAGCAAGTGAAGGATGTTTTATTCACATTTATCCGAAACATTTAGCGACCATAATAGGCTCCATTTTTTTATGACATGGAGAAGACTAACAGGCTTACCTACAGCCCACTTGATGATAAGTTGGCGATGTTAGAGTATGAGCAATAAGTAAGTAATACTTAGAACAGGCACTACCTTTCATTCTAAAAAATACTGTTCTCGTGAAATGCTCATTGTAAATGAAGACGCAGGCAGAACCTAGTAATATACACACATCATGAAATAAAAATGATTCTAGGGATTAAAAATAATTTCGTCAATAATACTGCAAAACCGCGTAACCAACTAATTTATTTCAGAGTAAAATAAACCTTAACATCTTAGAAATTGTTACTTTGAAACATCCTCAATCGGCAGGCATGAGACGTTGAGAGGGCCAGAGGGTTTCATGGGCCTGAGAGTAAGTCACCTCGAATTTATAAAAGTAAAAAGGCGCCCTGGGTAACCTTACTACAAACAGGGATGGTTTCTTGTTATAAGTAAAACAAAAAGGGTGGTTCTCCTTGGTTTAATGGTATCATTACATACACACAGATAAAGCCTCTAGGAGTATCAGTAGGTCCATCTTAATAATAAGTCCCATCGGGTTACTGACTACAGAAATAGAAACATCACTTATCTAGGGTGAAGTACGCATGTGGTCAAGTGTGTGTAAGGTGAAGTTAAGTGGCAAGCGAAGACTTGATGTCCCAGAGATATGCGAAGGGGGTTGCAACACGTGGCACGGAGGTCCCGCCCACGCGGTCCAACACGAAGCGCCCTTCACGGTATCCGGGGTTAAGGCTACGCCTAGCATTAAAAACCCTACAACAAGAATTGTAGTTATTAATAAAAGAAACCTTAATTGAAAGCTAACCTATCAGCCCTAGCCATGAGGTAAATATAGTACTCACCACAAAGTGGGTTTTATGTAGCCTTATATCATGAGGCTAGTTGAGGCCGGCATACACACGGTGCCCCCATAAAACGTGGCACTGGCTGAAAGAAAATGTAGCTTATTAGAATTTGGTTGGGACGGTGGTGCTTGCCGACGGGAGCGTGGTCTCTCACGATACTCACCTTAAACAGGCACGTATATCGCCTAATGACCCTGTTTTACAAGGCAGGAGTCAGCGCTTGGGATACAGAAAGCTGCATGATGCTACAACAAAAGAGTTCACGTGAATCGACAAATCAAGAAAGAGATACACCTTTAACAGCGTGGGAGGCGAGTATTACTTACGGTTTATTATATTAGTAATATCATGTAGTTCATGGGCATTTGTCGCCTATTTGTTTAACCGGCACACAGATATGAGTACTGCCACGATGCATGAAATTGTCATCGTATAAACTGCCTGAAACAAAAGTTAAATGGACATAAAAACAAATCCCACATGGGCACGATGAAAAGAAGCATCGAATAAACACCGCAACTCACCGCTAATTATCCATTTGTGAAGGTTATTAAATTATATATGAAGAAGGCAATGCTGCCCTTCCCACAAGCGGAATCTGAATCAAAGAGAATAGAGCGAACCTAGATGATGTGGCAATCCCTCTACGTCATTATGGTCGCGAACTCGTTTCACTCTTAGACGGCAACGCTCGTTCACTGTTTTAACAATTTAGAAATCAAAACTAATCTAAAACAATCCACAAGATAGTCCTAAAGATATTCTATGAATCCTGAAACAATATAATTTTACATGCCGAAAATTATCGAATGATCCGAGTCTTAGTCCATAGATCAAAGCGCAGGAGCGCAGCAGTGAAACGTAACGCACGCTCACGCTTGACTGAAGTATTGATTGACTCCGTCTGACTCTTTCTCCGTTCGTAACCAAAGCGAGGGAAAAGGACAGAACTATGTGTACTCGATCCTTGATTTTGGTGCAGAAGCCCACCAGTAGTAGTGTTGCTATAAGAAAAAAACTAAGCAAAAAAACGGGTGTTACAGTACCGGCTTAGTTGGGGAAATAATTTTATTTCAGAATTGCAAGCTTCTGAAATAAAATTATTCTACACCATCAAGAGAACGAAAATATTCAAGGGAGGGGTCGCCTTCGCCAGCAGGGGAAGACGTCTGAAATATAACATAAAATCACAAAATGCTCTACCCAAGCGAACAAGTCTAACTCCAATGGTCTTCGCCATAAAGGGGAAGCCAGATAAATCATAGGCCCGATCCGGGTCCACTAACGGCAAACGTGGTTGCCCGTCTCAGACCTACTACGCATAAACACACCCTCTTCTACCGAAAAGAAGATAAAAGAACAAGTCTTATCTCTAATGGTCTTCGCCATAAAGGGGAAGCCAGATAAATCATAGGCCCGATCCGGGTCCACTAACGGCAAACGTGGTTGCCCGTCTCAGACCTACTACGCATAAACACACCCTCTTCTACCGAAAAGAAGATAAAAGAACAAGTCTTATCTCTAATGGTCTTCGCCATAAAGGGGAAGCCAGATAAATCATAGGCCCGATCCGGGTCCACTAACGGCAAACGTGGTTGCCCGTCTCAGACCTACTACGCATAAACTACTTGCTAAAGTAAACTTATAAACTACTTTCCTAGTGTTTGTTGGCTCTGCCTCCAACCAAACGCTCTAAACCTATATCAGAGTTTGTTGGTTCAATTTCCAAACAAACGCTCTAGATCCTAAACTAAATCAAGTATGTACTAAAGTTAGTATCTCTTTAAGTACACATCAACCTCAACTGAGAGAAACATCCGCGAGAATTATACAGCTCTACACAAAGAACTGAAACTACAATGAGGGGTGTGACACACTACCAACCTCTTAAGCGGCTTAATTGTATTGATTAAACTACCACTTATAAGAACTGTGGCAGAAATCCTATTAATCAAGTAAACACATAAGTGATACTAATTAGAACCAAGTGTTGAAACTATAACACACGAATTTCAACCTTAACTTGTAAAAGAAAATCTCAACTGAAACCAGTATAAAGAGATTAGAACAATGGAAAAGAGGACGCACTCTGTATACCACCAGAATGTCCTTTTCACAACAACTCTACTAAGAATAGATAAAACCTTTTAAAATAGTTTTATCTCGAACAGATTGCGCCTATGGCGTAATCGGAAGAAACCCTAAAACTAATAAAAAAAATAAAACACTATGCCCTACTACGGACAAAACATGACAGCACAACTAAAATTAAATGGATGCGCATCCTTGCTTACTTAAAATTAAAACTTAGCCTACCTCACCCTACTTCAATATGCTTTCATTCCAGTAATCCAATCCTTTAAAAGAGCCAACAGTCAGGACAAGTCTTTTCCCTTCAATAAAACACCTGCAGTCCGGACGATATATACCAAACAAACCAGTAAATCATACCTTAAAGAGCCAACGGTCGGGACAAATATTCTACCTACGCCAAAAATCTCAGCAAGTCCAGACATCCTATGCGTTCCGTACATAGTACAAAAAACACATACCTAACAAATAAACATAAATTTACTATACCTAACAACTATGCCTAACACCAAACTTAAGCATTAATATTATAATTGAGTCCCCTAGCTCATAGAATCTACCATGGACTCATCCTAACCTAGCAAATCTTTATTAATTTAAGGGTTGTACCCCTGGAGGTTCAGAACCTCCGCGATCTAGCAAATCCTTGATGTGAAAACGTCCTAAGGGTTTACCGTTAAGAGACTTTAACGAATAAACCAACGGTGAATGTTTTTTATCAATAAAACATTTTTCATATTTGGGAGAAAGTTTAGCACTAAAGTATTTAGAAGCGTTCGACAGAGGAAAACAACGCTTATAAATAATTTGGCCCTCCTCAAATTGAATTGCTCGTTTCCGTAAATTATAATACTTCACATTATGATTATAAGCCTTTTTTAAATGACCTTGAACCGATTTATATATATCATTCAGCTTAGGAAGTTTAGAAGAAAACGGTTCTACATTTATCTTAACCGTTGGGGAATCTACCGGCTCCTCGATATGGTAAAGGGAACCATCCGTTATCATTTCTCTACCATGAGTCAAGTAAAACGGCGTGAACTTTGTACCTTCGTGAACTGCAGTATTAAGAGCACATTGTATCTCAGGAATGTTCTGATCCCATTTACGATGATCCGAACGCACGTAGGATGCAATGGCTCGTACTATGTCGCGGTTGACACGCTCCGTTTGGTTGGTCTGAGGATGATAACGAGGGTTGTAGAAGATGTTAGGGACACCATAATTAGAGAGCAAATCCCTGAACTCCTTCGAAATAAACTGAGGTCCGTTGTCTACGTATATAAATTTACACACGCCATGTAGTAGGAAGACACCCTTCTCCAAACATTTAACTATGGCTTTTGCCGTTACACTACGCAAAGGAAACAAAAGAGCGTACTTACTAAAGTAATCAGAACATACAAAGAGGTACTGATTCCTTGCGTATGAGGGTGGAAACGGCCCCATAATGTCACAAGAAATGGCTTCCCATGGACGCGTGACCACGCGTGGATTGCCCATCAGACCTGCCCTGGCAACGTTACTAGGTTTATAACATTTGCAAACCTCGCAGGCACCGACGTACTTCTCAACGTCGCGGTAGAGGTTTGGCCAAAAATATACAGCACTAATACGTTTATGAGTTTTAGCCACTCCAAAGTGTCCAGAGACCGGGTCGTCGTGATACTTCGTTAAGATTTCATCGCGATGATCCGCAGGCACGACCAACTTCCATTCAAACTGGGACGTTAAATTGTATTTATTTTTAGATAAACGAAATAACTTGCCATCCTTTACCGTGAAGTTGGGAAATAAACGTGGATTATCGCTACAATCCTTTAAAAGTTTTGTATACCAAGGATCTTGAATTACCTGAGGGTCAAATGATATAGAGTCCACCTTGATTCGAGATAAAGTGTCTGGTAAAACGTGTTCCTTCCCCTTTCTATGTATAATTTCAAAATCGAACTGGCTTAAGCGACACGCCCACCGATTTAGCCTTCCCATCGGATTTTTTAATTTGTAGAACCACTGAAGCGAAGCATGATCAGTAACTATATAGCACCTGGAACCTTCTACATAGGCACGGTATTGCTCGAGAGCATAAATCACCGCCAGGAGCTCTCGCTCCGTCGCCGTATAGTTAACTTCTTGCGCGCTCAGGGTTCTGCTGCAGTACGCGATAGGATGGTCTACATCGGCTTCGCGCTGTGCCAAAATTCCACCAATAGCAAACGAACTTGCGTCCGTATGAATATAGAAAGGTTTACTGAAATCAGGACACTTTAAGATAGGTGCGGATATAAGAGCAGACTTCAAAGTGTTAAAAGACTCATTAGCTTCATTCGACCATACAAAAGGAACCTTCTTACTTGTAAGGCGGGTTAGTGGACGAGCTACCTGAGAAAAGTTTTCAATGAAACGTCGGTACCAACCAGCCATACCCAAGAAGCGTTTCAGTTCCTTCGGGTCCTTAGGAGTAGGAAAATTCATAATAACGTCAACCTTAGATGGGTCCGTTCTCAAACCGAAACGATCGACGACATAACCCAAGTACTTCAACTCACTCCGGCAGAACTGAGATTTCTTCATGTTGATCGTCAGATTAGCATGCTTCAACTTTTCAAAGACACGTTTAAGTATTTGTACGTGCTCGTCAAAAGAAGACGTACAGATGACGATGTCATCGACATAAGCAAAGACCTTATTATCAATGTCCAAGGTCTTAGAGAAGGCTATGTTTGTGAGATTAATTGATTATTTGACTTTGCATAGTATCTTATTGCCAGAACAATTTGGCTTTCGGAAGGAACGCTCAACAGAATTGGCTTGTTTTGATTTTGTCAAGGATATAACAGAAGCTATTAATAACAAATTACCGGTAATGTCAATTTTCCTTGATATGAGTAAAGCTTTTGACTTTGTAAATCACTCAAAACTACTTTCAAAACTTGAATTTTATGGTATCAGAGGTAATGTTCTTGATTGGATAGGCAGTTATCTAGTTGACCGTAAACAATGCACAGAAATCTCTAGAGTAGTAACAGTGGGGAATAATCTTATAAGGCAGAAATACAGGTCTCAATATCGTGTAAATGGGTCAGGAGTGCCTCAGGGAAGTAATTTAGGACCCTTGTTGTTTTTACTATATATCAACGACCTTCCCCAAGCTACGTCCCAAAAGTGTATACTTTTTGCAGATGACACTACCTTAATAGTTAAAGGAACTAACAAGAATCTGTACGAATCAAAGATAAATAAAGCATTGGCAGACATTAATTCTTGGACAAATTATAATAATCTTAATATTAACCTTAATAAAACTTCATTTATGCAATTTCATTCATATAATTCAAAATCATTAAATCTAATTGTAAATCATAATAACTCTCCCGTTAATGAGACTGATGGTGTGAAATTTTTGGGTTTATTTATGGACAAACACTTAAACTGGAAACATCATATCGAATCAGTATGTTCAAAATTGGCGAAGTTTGTTTTTGCCTTGAGAAAACTCAGGAATTCTGTCTCCATTGGGGCAGCGCTGACCGCCTACCATGGCTACGTGTCGTCTGCTCTAAATTACGGACTTCTGCTGTGGGGCAATTCTGTAGACGTTCAGAGGGCATTTTTGATGCAAAAAAAATGTATACGTGCAGTAGGTAGGGCTAGGTTTGACGACAGCTGTAGACCACTTTTCCAAAAGTTTAAAGTTCTCCCCTTAGCCTCTATGTATATTTTAAAAATTTGTCTATTTACCAAAAACCATCCAGATTATTTTAAGAGGCGCGACAAAATGTTCGCAGGAGAGCTACGTGCGCAGTACAAAAATCTACTATATCAGCCACCTTGTAGATCTGATATCTATAGGAGAAACGCATATAACATGTGTATAGTTTTATATAATAACCTTCCTGATAAATTTAAACTGCTGCATGGTAAAGTGTTTAAGACGAATTTGACCGAATGGCTACAACATCATTGCTTTTATAGTGTAAAGGATTTTTTAAATTTTAATGGTACATGATAATTATGATTGCAACCTCAAGCCTGCCAGTCACTAATTATTTATTAAGTAGGTATCGAAAATACTGCATGTAATTTGTAATTTTAATTATTGGGTCTGATTTGATTTTTTAGATTATAAGCATACATAATATTTTGCATGTCGATTGCATGTCGACAGAATACTGATTCTACTATTAATCTTAAGACCTGATTGTAACGTATTCTAGCAAATAAAGATTTCATTTCATTTCATTTCATTTCATTTCATTTCATTTCATTTCATTTCATTTCAAACTCCGCCGAGAACAGGCTGTCCATCAATCGCTGCATGGTAGCAGACGCACCGACCAAACCGAAACACATAACGTTATAATGAAAAAGTCCGCGTCGCGGAACAGTAAAAGCGGTCTTTTCCTTCGAGTCTGGATGAAGAGGTATTTGATGGTAAGCAGCACTGAGATCCAAAGAGGTTAAATACTTGGCATCACGTAAATTATCAATGATGTAGTTAATGTAAGGGAGGGGATACGCGTCAGTTTTTGATACAGCGTTAAGGCGACGGCTATCTAAACATAAGCGCATTTCACCATTCGACTTAGGTACCATAGTCACAGGAGAATTCCATGGAGATGCGGAAGGCTCAACTACATTATTCTTTAGCATTTTATCTAGTTCGGCATCAAGCAACCTTAACTTTTCCGGACTCAGACGATAGTACTTCTGCTTAATAGGGGCAGCGTCACCCGTGGATATCTCGTGTTGGATTAACGACGTACGACCCAAGCCTACCTTATCGGTATTAATAGAGTCGAAGAGTGACTTGACTTTGTCCATGCTTTGCTTTTGTATAGGACTCAGCGAGTCATAATGTCGAAGTCCCTCCTCGACAATATTTGGTTGTCCGTTTACGACGGATGACACATTACTAGGCAGACAAGCTAAGATGTCCGGTGCTAAATTAAAAGCTTTCCAAAAGTTGATACCAAAATGAATCGGTAACAATATTTCTGGTTGAACATGGAACAACACGAGCTGCACCTCATTATTATATTGAATTGGAATGTTCATATAGTACTGACAAACATAATCCTCTCCATTAGCAACCCTTAATCGGCGAGGTTGATCAAATTCGTGCATTATTATATTAAAATTTAAAAACTTTAAATGTGCGTTGTCACCTAAGATAGAACAAGACGCACCACAATCCAGCAAACCACAAACGTTAACGTTAAATACCTGAACCGTTAAGTAGGGGCGGTGGTCATTGACAGGTGGCACAAAGTAAGTCTCAACGGGCGGGTTAGAACTACGCACCAAAGGAACCCGTGAGACTGGCCTTACTAGTTTTTTGACTCCGGAACAGTCTTTACACAGTTTGGACAATTCGTACTTTTAACATCTTTTTTCCCACATTTGAAACAGACAATGTCACGCGATTCAGGACAACGACTAGTTTTGTGCGCTCCATCACAGCGGAAGCAACGAAATGATTTTAAAATTTTAGGCTTAGCAGCTGCGGAGGCTACGTCCTCTTTTCGAATCGAACGGCTATTAGTTGGTTGACACTGCATGTCTGGAGCTAAAGAGCTACGTGACGTAGACGGTTCGACAAAATCACCCGCGCGCGAATTGGCTAATTCAAGCTTCATGCATAACGCTTTAAGTAGCTGCACTGACGTGACGTCTATTAACGCAAGCTCGCGACTATATTCAGGACGAATATTTCTGACAATTATATCTAATTTTTCTGCCTCAGATATAGGTGAACTCAAACGAGAGATCAAACCACCCATAATTGACAGGTAAACCACTATCGATTCATTTCGCGCTTGTGTACGAGACCTTATCTCGCGAAGCAACTTAAAGTCAAAGTCCGGAATGTCAAAGTCTGCTTTCAAAGCCGCGAGAAGCTGCGAGTACGATTTGAAGCTATCTTTATTTGCTCGGTACCAAAATAACGCGGGACCCTCAACAATGTCAGGAAATCCATTAAAAACAACGCGTTCCGGTATCTCTCGAGAGAGCCTAAGTTCCTCCAGTCGCGTTGTAAAAGCACGCACGCAAGTATCCCCTTTATACTTTAAATTAAGACTCGACAAGTTATGCCGAGGTTCAGAGTGACACACCACTTTAGCAACTGATTCAGACGGAACCTGAAATTCCTCATCATCTGACTCGGAAGACTCTGACAGTGGATTTAAGACAGACAAACAACTGACAAGGGCCCCTTTTAGTTTGTTAACCTCAGTCTCAAAATTTGACACACGCGATAGACGGTCCAAATAGTAGTTACATCTGCCCACTAACCTGTCCTGCTGCGACTTGGAAAACTCACTGCCCTGCATAACCTCCGACTGCAACTCATTCACCTTCACTCTGCAGGCCTTGACCTCTGTTTGTGAATCAACTTCCTTCATATCAGACGCAGGCTTAAGGCTGCCACGTCTTACAAGAGCACGAGTCTGTCGAAATAATTTTCTTAAATTATCACAGCTATGTTTAGTGTCAAAGGGTATGTGTAAAGCAGTCAGTTCATGTGCCAGTTCCTCCTTAGTGAGGTATTCAACCTTTACATTCAGGTCCATGGTCAATTATATAAACAGTAAAATGGAACAAATCAAGCCTTGCAATAGTGCAGTATGCTACGTGCTTATTAGCAATAGAAGATGCACACAACACACATTTTAAGAAACAAACAAACCACTGTTCTGTTACACACTCAAAACAGTAAAAGGTTAAATAAAGTTAAAGTGTTTTACAGGAGAACACACCACCAATAAATAATATGTGCTTTCATCTCATTGAAACAGTCAGAACATAAGAAGTTATGAAAAAGGCTAGTTATTCCTTATATATAAGAGTATAAAGGAATTTAATAACTATTATTACCCTATTAACCCTGTTAAGACAGACAAAAGACATGAGATAAAGCACTAAATTCACATTTAAAGAATACTTAAACAAAGAAACCATTCCTTCAGGCCCCACGTTGGGCGCCACTGAAACATCCTCAATCGGCAGGCATGAGACGTTGAGAGGGCCAGAGGGTTTCATGGGCCTGAGAGTAAGTCACCTCGAATTTATAAAAGTAAAAAGGCGCCCTGGGTAACCTTACTACAAACAGGGATGGTTTCTTGTTATAAGTAAAACAAAAAGGGTGGTTCTCCTTGGTTTAATGGTATCATTACATACACACAGATAAAGCCTCTAGGAGTATCAGTAGGTCCATCTTAATAATAAGTCCCATCGGGTTACTGACTACAGAAATAGAAACATCACTTATCTAGGGTGAAGTACGCATGTGGTCAAGTGTGTGTAAGGTGAAGTTAAGTGGCAAGCGAAGACTTGATGTCCCAGAGATATGCGAAGGGGGTTGCAACACGTGGCACGGAGGTCCCGCCCACGCGGTCCAACACGAAGCGCCCTTCACGGTATCCGGGGTTAAGGCTACGCCTAGCATTAAAAACCCTACAACAAGAATTGTAGTTATTAATAAAAGAAACCTTAATTGAAAGCTAACCTATCAGCCCTAGCCATGAGGTAAATATAGTACTCACCACAAAGTGGGTTTTATGTAGCCTTATATCATGAGGCTAGTTGAGGCCGGCATACACACGGTGCCCCCATAAAACGTGGCACTGGCTGAAAGAAAATGTAGCTTATTAGAATTTGGTTGGGACGGTGGTGCTTGCCGACGGGAGCGTGGTCTCTCACGATACTCACCTTAAACAGGCACGTATATCGCCTAATGACCCTGTTTTACAAGGCAGGAGTCAGCGCTTGGGATACAGAAAGCTGCATGATGCTACAACAAAAGAGTTCACGTGAATCGACAAATCAAGAAAGAGATACACCTTTAACAGCGTGGGAGGCGAGTATTACTTACGGTTTATTATATTAGTAATATCATGTAGTTCATGGGCATTTGTCGCCTATTTGTTTAACCGGCACACAGATATGAGTACTGCCACGATGCATGAAATTGTCATCGTATAAACTGCCTGAAACAAAAGTTAAATGGACATAAAAACAAATCCCACATGGGCACGATGAAAAGAAGCATCGAATAAACACCGCAACTCACCGCTAATTATCCATTTGTGAAGGTTATTAAATTATATATGAAGAAGGCAATGCTGCCCTTCCCACAAGCGGAATCTGAATCAAAGAGAATAGAGCGAACCTAGATGATGTGGCAATCCCTCTACGTCATTATGGTCGCGAACTCGTTTCACTCTTAGACGGCAACGCTCGTTCACTGTTTTAACAATTTAGAAATCAAAACTAATCTAAAACAATCCACAAGATAGTCCTAAAGATATTCTATGAATCCTGAAACAATATAATTTTACATGCCGAAAATTATCGAATGATCCGAGTCTTAGTCCATAGATCAAAGCGCAGGAGCGCAGCAGTGAAACGTAACGCACGCTCACGCTTGACTGAAGTATTGATTGACTCCGTCTCACTCTTTCTCCGTTCGTAACCAAAGCGAGGGAAAAGGACAGAACTATGTGTACTCGATCCTTGATTTTGGTGCAGAAGCCCACCAGTAGTAGTGTTGCTATAAGAAAAAAACTAAGCAAAAAAACGGGTGTTACATGTTACGTGGATTTGCAGTTTCACCGACGATTTGTCCCTTGTTTTGTCGTCATTCATTTCCTAAAACGCATCACTTCGCTGAATTGTCATTTGATCGACAGCCTTTTCTAGGCGCAGAAGTTGTAGTGATAGTCATACGCAGAGCCCAGATTTTTCGCGGCAAAACAAAAAACTGTCGCAATCTAGCT
>CAWYPN010000175.1:0-13222 GCA_963966035.1 Acleris laterana
CATAGGTATCATCCCAGTCATACTTGGAGTCATATTTTAAGAGACAGTTAACTTGTTCCTTTTTCAAACATGTGTATGAAAAAACTCTTCATTAAGGAATGACTTAAGGGGAGATGCGACCAAACGAGAATAAAGTATTATTCCTAATAGAATAGAGTATGTGAGATTGATAAACACTTTCATTGCTCTGATATTCATACAAAATGGGCCCGCCCAGTGGGTTAGTGGCAATCAAAGTTTAATAAAAAAAAACAGGTTATTCAAATAGTATGAAGTATGTAGTTTGTTTTATATGTTATGCTGTTCAGATCCTAAGGTGCCTCAATGGGCTTCCCCTGGACTACGGCCCATCATATAAATGTTGGTACATTCTAACAGGACCAGATTTAGGGTGGAGCCACTGGGGCAACAAAGGAGTTAGGGTCCCTAATTATTTTTTAATTTTTAACAAGTTTACATTCAATTTATGTGGGGTGCCTCTCTTGTGGAGGCCCTGGGCAGTTGCCCCGGTTGCCCTCCCTTAAGTCTGGCCCTGCATTCTAATACTAGGACAGTACTATCACCTCACTCAAAAAATGTGGGACTATGACATGTGATGTTGTCCCAGTATTATAGTCTATTCAGGATAGGATGGGTACGGCGACATATGACACTTGGCAGATAAAGTGTTGTCGCCTTGTGAAATTGAAAGGATTATTGACGATTATCGATTACGTTTGCTAAGGGAAAATAATCGATTCTTTATGCACTTGCCAATATTTTTTATTTCTTAAAACTATATTGCACACAAATTATGAATGGTGAATTCAGTCATTAAATAAATGTCAGAAGACAATAATTTACACGTAAATTTAAATAAAGCACTAGATGTTCTTTATTTCAATATAATCGTGACGCGAGTGAAGCGATTTGTTAATATGGCGGTTCGATTCGGTCGATGACAGATGTGTTGCCAATCTCTATTAATAGTTCCATTCACGTATCGGAAGATGCAGTGTAATTATTTTATTGACCTATTTTCACTACATAAACACGTAATTTAATGGAACTTGATTATTATATTACGAAAAACGATAAATCTAATTTATTGGAAATAATTTCTTTGCAATATATATTTTTTAAATTTGTTGACAGCTGGATTGGTTAAAACGGCTTTTGCGTAAAATGTAAAACTGTCATGTGTCGCCGTACCCATCCTATTCTGATTAGACTATAGTGGGTTAATTCTAACCATCTCACATTTGCCATTTTGGGTGTCAGGTAGATATAACAGATTATATTTCAAAGCCATGACACAGGTTTGTAACGCCAGTGATCAATACTTGTGATATGAACCAAATTTATCCAAAGCCTGCCTGTCAGAGTCCCTCACGGTAAACATGATTGGCCCGGATTGTTTAATGTGTTGTGTTGTGCGATGCAGTGTCGAACGCGGCGCTGCGCGGCGGCGACGCGGCGACGCAGGCGCGCGTGCTGCAGTGGGCCGGCTGGGCCGACGCCGAGCTGCTGCCCGCCGCCGCCGCCTGGGTCTTCCCGTACCTCGGCATAATGCAGTTCAACAAACAGGTCATTACATACTTACTAACTCTTGTCAACTCTAAATAACTGTTTGCCACAAACAATTATTTGTAAATATCAATTTATGAAATAGGTACAGTTTAGGTTTTTTCAGTTTTATTGATGACTCTAAATGGTGATTTCTTAGATTGATTTGGATAAAAGTACAGTTGTTCATTTACCCCTGTTGAAGAATTACACCTGTAATTAAAAATATTTGGAGGTTCTTACTTGTGACCAGCTACTGTGCTCGTAGCATAGACAGGCATTCAACCAAAGTCCTCAGGGTCGGCCTATAAATATCTGTCGCGTTGACCTCACAGCCCACTTACTGTTACGGGCCCTGTGTTTGTCTGTGTTCTCAAGTGGTGTGATGTGTGTTTCCAGAACGTGGAGCGCGCGAAGGCGGACCTGGTGGCGGCGCTGCACGTGCTGGACGCGCATCTGCTCACGCGCACGTTCCTCGTGACGGAGCGCGTCACGCTCGCCGATATCGTCGTGTTCTCCACGCTGCTGCACGCCTTCCAGGTACCACCGCTCTCTATCTTTTTCTGCTGCTCTCTGTCAAAGTATGTATGTATGTATGTAAACACTAGCAAAGTATGCAAACAAAGTGGACATGTTTATCAATGCACTAAATTTGTATTGTTTCTCTATCATAATAATCTACGACATTATTTAATAGGTATCTCAATAGCTTTAATGAACATGTGAATAAACATTATTTATGTTCCTTTATCTTTTTGATGAAGTAAACTGTAATTACATTTTGATAGCAGTCCAGTCTCAATAAGTAGCATTTTGATGGATATCTCAATTTATTTTGTGTCAAAAGGTTGTATAAATGTGAGTGACCAGTATTGAAATCATATCAAAACTTGTAATTTTTTATTATAAACTTAATACTTGACAGATATACCTAGTGGGAAAAAAAAAATATTTGTAGATAAAGTACAGGTCTTAAAAAACTTTTTGTATCGCAGCACGTGCTGGACCCGGCGCTGCGCGCGGCGCTGGGCAACGTGCAGCGCTGGTTCCTGACGCTGGCGCAGCAGCCCGCCGTGGCCGCCGTGGCCGGGCCCGTGCCGCTGTGCGCCGCGCCGCCCGCCTACGACGCCAAGAAGTACCAGGACCTGCACCACTCCAAGAAGGTACGCCCGTCCGGGGAGCGCTCGGCCTCCTCCAAACGACTCCCGTCTCATTTAAACTTTAGAATTCTATAGCCTCGAATAAGTGTTATAGGTACACGCGGTGCGGAACGACCAAACGAATTCAAAAATAACTGTACATTTAGTAGTACCTCGTCGCAGCTATTGTTAGACTTCAAACTAGGAGTCTACTTTAATACGGGCCTGAGATCGACGATCGATTAATGTATGTCGGAAAGACATGATGAGCAATTCGATATATTTTTCTTACTCTAAGTTGTAAGTAGTATAACTACGTAGAGTCCTCATAGGATCGCGCCTAAGTGGAGTTTTAAGATAAATTATATTTACTTCGGTAACATGTATTGTAGTTATGAAATATGATAAAGTACGCGCTCATACCCGCGTTCACTAGAAATGCGTGACGTTCCAGGAGGGCAGCAAGAAGGAGAAGAAGGAACAGCCCAAGAAGGAGAAGCCGCCGCCGGCCGACGACGGCGAGCTCGAGCCCGAGGACGAGAAGCCCAAGGAGTCCAAGGACCCCTTCGACTCCATGCCCAAAGGGTAGGTCGCGCCCCTCCGAACGCTGCTAAAGTCGACTGGGGGTTTATTTTAAATTTGATTGTCCACGTGCACCTTAATGATTAAAACTGCCTACCAGATCATAGTTAATCTGAATGCTTCCAGTCCAATTGTAGTTAATCAAATAGAAAGAAAATTTTGCCCTCTCGCAACGTCAGTTCAATAAGTTCCATGCCGCGGTCGATCAACCGGGAAAGTAATGCAGGATTCACCTTTCACCGGCGGTGCGGCGTGATGCCACGACCCATGGTGCGAGGTTTTCTAGGATGGTCCCAAAATTTGGAAGATTTAACATTCACGATCAATTGTTTTTTGATCTTAATTAATTATAATGAAACCAGGTGTTTTGTTTACCAGAATGAATCCCTCAGAAAGGATCGAGCAGACAGGACACTTGACATTCTAGATTTCAATTACCAGATTAATTTTATAATCTAACAACATTGTATTTCGCAAAATTGCATTGATCAAGTTCGTATTTATCTTCCTACATCAACTTATCGAGGAGCTAGAAACTGAAAAAGCAAGATTTATTTGCATCCAAAAATACTGGTGGAAATAGCCCCAATGATTGGTCCCTATAATTTTGCTGCCCGGGTGTTTTAAAGAGTACTGTGTGGTTGGCAGCACATTCAACATGGACGACTTCAAGCGCTGCTACTCCAACGAGGACGAGGCGGTGTCCATCCCGTACTTCTGGCAGAAGTTCGACCCTGAGCACTACTCCATCTGGTTCGCCGAGTACAAGTACCCGGAAGAGCTCGCCAAGGTGTTCATGAGCTGCAACCTTATCACCGGTCAGTACCCCCAATACCAGTTACAGCGATGCACACACTGAGCTCACAGATACTGACTGTTTCAGATTATTATAATAGTTCTATAATAGAAAGGCACTGTTACCTTAACACAGCGTATAGGCAGGTCGAATGTGCCTGCTCAGTGCTTCCCTTTCTATCGCATATCTATATAATTCAAGTTCACTGGCACACAACCCAACCCGTGTATAAAACCTAACGATGTGCTCGTAGCTCGCGCCGGCGGGTGGTGCCGTGTCACACTAAAGGCTACTTGTTGCGGGGTTATTCTTGTTTTAGATGCAATGTTTTATGTTTAGTAATGTTAATAAGTACTTCTAGAATGATCAGGCTTCCATTTTTATCAAATCTTCAATATTATATTGTGGTTGCCCCTGGCCGTAGGCCGCAAATCGACGACTATTCGGTGCAGTGCGAATTATCGTAACTGTAAAACGTAGATGCTGTTCGCTCGCAACTCAACTTGTCTCTCATTTAATGAGTGAATGATCTTTACCAGTACACTCATGTATTATATACTTGATTGATGCTGGATTCGTAGCTATTACACTAGCAAAAAAAAAACCAGACAATCGTTTTACAAAGTTTCTGCAAGCAGCCCTATTTTGCCGTCTTTTACCACACCACTGGTCAATTTCTTTTTCGTGCAGTACACCTGGCCTGAGGCCTAGGCAAGATGTGTAACGCTATCTTAAACGATGCTCCGAAACTATATGGAGTTGACACAAGCGTTTGAGGCCGCCATCCGCAGCTTACGTCATTCAGCTTTCGACAAAAATATGGCATCTTGTCTAGGTTTACAGTACGGGTCACACAAGTTGTATCGCTTCGCTTGTCGTGTGTGAGATGTAGAGTTGACGTGCTGGTGTTCCCTGGTGGCAGGCATGTTCCAGAGGCTGGACAAGATGCGCAAGCAGGCGTTCGCGTCGGCGTGCCTGTTCGGGGCCGACAACGACTCGTCGATCTCGGGGGTGTGGGTGTGGCGCGGCCAGGAGCTGGCCTTCCCGCTGTCCCCCGACTGGCAGATCGACTACGAGTCGTACTCGTGGACCAAGCTCGACCCGAGCGACGCGGCCACCAAGCAGCTGGTGCAGGACTACTTCTCGTGGAGCGGCACCGACAAGCAGGGCCGCAAGTTCAACCAGGGCAAGATCTTCAAGTGAACACCTAGTGTAAAGTGCTTTATTTAATTCGCCGCGCGTATCTCTTCGTAAGAAAAGTCTGTAACAAATAAATCGTTTATTTACTAGCTGGCGGTTTGATTGTGATTGTTAGATCCATTTTTAAGGCAGAGGCTTTTAATCTCCCATATACGGTAAAGATAGTAAGTATACAAGATAGCATTTACATGAACATTAACTTCCATCTCAAATTACTTCCCAATACATAACCAAGTTGAATATGTATTGGACTCCTGCCCCCTATTTCGCCGTCTTGACAATGATAACTGACAGGTGACAATTCGCTATGCATTGTTAATTTATCAATATTTGACATCAGTAGGATTCATATAAGCTGCGCCATGTGCACTGAAATGTCACCTGTCATTGTAACAATGGTGAAATAGCGGGCTGGTCAAAATATGACTTACTTTCTTTAACAACAATTGAAGAAGTTTTGTCTCTATTTTACTTGAAGTTATAATTGGAAGTTAAGAGCTAGATTAATGGCCGGTTCCTATTCAAACCGCGGACAGACAGGCTTACTGCGGATTAATTTGTCACATTTTGTATGGGCAAATGTCAAATTTTAACCCGAAGTAAGTCTTATCTATCCGCGGTTTAAATATAGGAACCCGACATAAGTCGTCTCGTGTAGTGTCAGCGAAAAACGATGTTTGTGATTGATGTGTCTAACGTGGCTAACGAGCGCCGCGCTTCACGATCGGACGGTTCGAATCGAAAACTAGAGGGCAGGCGTAAGCAGTCGAACGATCGCGTGGAGCGCTTACAGATGGCAATTCCATACCCCGATGTGCTAATTACACAGTGACCTGGTATCTGTGCTTAATTTCGATGTTAACAAAGCAGAGTCCTATCGGGCGCACTCGGGGTCAGTTAATGTCGATTAATTAAAATGGACGTCACTAAGGAAAGGCGCGGGTTTTTTCTCTAGTCGTTTCTAGTCCCGAGTAGGTACGTGTCATAATACGAGTAGTTCATGGTACAGTCAGTCGTAAATATACAGGGTGGAAAATACGAACGCCACATGGACGGCAGCTACCTCAAATATTGGAGCAAATTGTCCGCAAAGGAGACTTACTTTAATTTTTAAGTTCTTGAACTTTGAAATCGGGGTAATATGTTGGCTTGGAGCGTATACGATTATGTTTAATAGGTAAATAATAATAACAATTACTAGAGACAAGTTTACACAAACTGGACGGGAATACCCGGAATACCCACAAGTTATTTATTTCCTAATTTCAAAATACCTGATGCCATCGTTTAGGAACTGTCTTCTTTATGACGCTAGTCCTAACTTTAAACAGCTGTATCCTTTGAACCGTCAACCTAATAATACAGAGGTCCCTATACAAGATTTTTTTTATTTAAGATCTTTTTACTTTAGTTGTATCTCATACTTACCTATACCTACATACTTACAGCGTCAAGTTAAGTATAATTATAGTACAAACCCGGAAAAAAAAGAATTAATACAAAAAAATGGTCAAGTGTGAGTCGGGCTCGCGCTGATTCGATTCAAATCGACTTTAAAATTTAAATTGTTATATAATAATACCTACTGTGCGGCGCTGCGGAACCCTCGGTGCGAAGTCCGACTCACACTTGACCGGTTTGTTCAGCAGCGCGGGGCAAGGCAAGAGTTTGGTGTGTGATTGTGTCATTCATTTCATATTTCTGTTTCTCTGTGAGAGTGCGAGAAAAGCAACAATAGTATAGTATAGTAATAGTATAGTTTTGACAATGGTTCGCGTTTTTCTTACCGTGGTATTTTGTATGTCTCATAGCTTTTTGATTTGGTTGTAGCCACGGGGATGGGGAGAGAGCCGCAGGGGCTTGTCTTCCAAATACCGATCTTGTTGGGGTCGTGGTATACGACATAGGTACAGCGTGTTCGGTAGCGGGTTCGACAAACGAAAATGGGAAATACTTAGGGCCAATTGGAACACATTTGCCATAGTGACCCCTATGCTAAAGTTGATAGTTATTTTTCCTTTTTTTTTTGAAAATATCCTGAAATTGTACCTTTTAACTTTTTTAATTACATTCCCAAGCCAGTAAAAACCGCCCATTTTTTTTAATGTTGTTATTTTAATGGTTTTATTATAAAACAAAACCAAAAATCACAGGCAGTGCAAGAAAAAAAAGTATGGGCCCTTAAGGGTGCGGCTCCACTGAGGCGGAGCTGTGCCAATATTAACCAATAGAAGGCGCATGCGGTCACGTCGAGTGCGCCTTGCGCACGTTAGTTTAGATTCTATTGGTTAATATTGGCACAGCTCCGCTCATCTCCGCCTCAGTGGAGCCGCAGCCTAAAGCTATGACCAAATGCGGAAATAAAAATGAAATGATAGTTTCAACAAGGTATTAAAAAAAACACAAGCGATAGACAACTTCAAGTTAATAAAAAAACTTCTCTGGTTAATACTCTGTACAATGATGTGCCACTTAAAAGAAAAAACCCGATTGAATATTACGCAGTTAGGTACATTGACATTTCCTCACGAATGCTTATTAAAGAAATCACTGATACCGCCGCTATGAACATTTGTGAATATGTCAGTGTTAACAATCGCTGGTAAGTTATCATTACTTACTTAATTAAAAAAACATTTTAAGAGTAATAATAAAATAGATTTAGTGCCACACGTAAAATAAATTACCTGATGAAATTGAAAATACTAGGGTAAATTAACTAAGTAACAAAAATTAAAAGAATACGAATAATTATGGAAGAAGATAAATGATCACATTAAGTAGGTACTTGTTTCATTTACAAATTTTGTTCAAATTGTGCACCTCTCTCACGGATGCACGCCCTACTTACGTCTTTGTCGCATTTCTGTAGTTGTGACATGCAGCCGAGTCTCTTCTTTCATTATTGTAAATGCCGCATTGTTTTTTTTCTATTAAATCCTCCTTACTGCTGATTTAATTCTTACAACCAAGCTGTTTGGCACGCCCCCAGACATAAAAATCCAAACGCGTAAGGTCTGGGGAACGTGCCGGCCATGCGATAGGGCCCAGCCGTCTTTTCCATGCATTAGGAAATGCGTTGTCAAGGCTAGTTTGAGCTGATGAGTGATCTTCCGATATTTGAATTATCTTCCAGAGTGATGGTTGTCCGGCACACTACAGTCTAACTATCAGGCAACCTCTTGACAACGTATTTCCAAATCCCCACTGAGGGCATACGCGTGTAAAGAGCATTCGGCGCGAACATCGAGTGAGCGTGTATTCTTTGTAACGCTCGGCTCAAGTCCGCACCGCTCGAATATGCTCTCAGTGGGGACGCTCCTTTAGCAATTAGCAGTAGTTAATGTCATTGATAGATGATAATTTTGGTCCTCTGTCAGTTCCACTTTTTGAGAAACTCGTATGGCAGTCCAGCTGACGGTAGAGCGAGCGACGAGGTGCAAAACTGATCACTTACTTTTGACTTAACCTCGTGAGCCCAACGTCCTAAATTTAGGACATTTTGTCAAAGTCACTTTTGACTTTAGTTGACTGACACAAGATTCTTTTTCGAACTAACGAAATTTGACGTGGGCCTCACGAGATTAAAATAAGACCATCTTTATTCTAAGGGTTAGTAGTTTACTAACATGAGTTAGGAGTTTGGAATATTCATGAAAACTGCACATTGGAAAGCAAAAATTTATATTCTTTACATCTCAGACTTTTGCCTAAACCTGATAGATTTAAGTTTTTAACATTAGTACATAGGTACATTCGTATTACATATTATTGCATCAAATCTATAAGTAACTGCGAGCTAACTAAACCTCGCGAGCTTCGAAGCTGGTCGAGTGAGGCGCAAGACACGAGTGTGCAGAGTCATCGTCGGGCACGGGTACAACACGAGACACGGCGCGGCGCCCCCGGCGGGCGCGGGCGACGCCGTCTACTTTGAGCATGAGACGTGAGCATTCCTGATGCTTACTGTGAACACCGATCAGCAGTGGCGGGACGTGATTCTTTTTCCTAGGTAACACTATATTAAAAAGTGTTTTGACTATTTTATGAACACTATTGAACATCACAGTTGTTTCGGGATGCACAACACATGATAGCTACTGAGATCTACGTTAAAAAGACGGTAGACGCTCAGGGCAGGCCGCACATCGCAGATATCGCTGATATTAACGTTGACGCGCTGCCGAGAGGCACACCGCGATATGTTTTGTAGTAAACGCAGTAACAATTTTGCTTGTATCATATTGTGCGGATGCATAATGCGTCCACGGAGGGAGTGCCTCGCGACGCGCGTCTGTTGGTCTACGAATTAAATGAACAATGTGCGCCCAGCCTCACCCGAGCACAAGGAAGGACGTCAGTCCGCCAGCGAGCCCGAGCGACGGACGAGTGTCGCACGTTGCAGCAGGCAGGTACAAAGGTGACGTGCGAACGAACAGGCGGCGCGCTGCTCTGGCGCCGGCGCCGGCTCTCCCTTCCCTTTTTTTTTAATAAATTTCTCTATTTTTTTTATAAGTTTGAAGCCTTAGGAAGTACCGGCCACGGCGGCTTTGGACGTCATCATCATCACAGCTCATACGTCGATAGGTTTTGGTTACGTGGCAGGTAAACAGCTCTAAACATCATCATGAATATAAGTAATACTACGGTGTTGAATGGTCTAAGAGGGTCCATTTCTGTGACTCCCTCACTATGGTGACGCTCGGGCGGCAGCGGGAGAGCGCCTGCGCCGGCGCCGCGCCGCGCGCCTCGACACATCGCACCGCTATCGAACACGTAACTCTATCGCATAAAAACCGCAATATACACTTCGAACAATTCAATAAACATCAAAAAATGCAAGGTCAACGTGGCTAATAGGAGAGATACAAACGACGCTATAAATATATATATATCGAACGGGTAAATTTACATCTCAAAAATGATAACAACTCGTTTCGAGTCAATTAGTGAATATAATTTGTAAAACTCTTTAGGGTCTAGAGGGGTCCCGCGGCGCGCAGGCGGCGGCCGCGTCAGTGGCGCCGCGACGCGGCCCGCTCCCGCAGCAAGCGCGATCAGCGTCAGGCGGCGGCCGCGTCAGTGGCGCCGCGACGCGGGCCGCTCCTGCAACAAGCGCGGCCGGCGTCAGGCGGCGCCGGCGGGCCAGGCTAGGGCGGTTCCTGCGACACCTCATATAGGTACTAACACCTCTTACACTTGTTACTTTTGCTTTTCCGAAATTTTACATCGATACAAACCATATACAAACAGGTAAGCCTTGCTTGCGAGTAAGCAAGTGTTTGAAAGAGATAACGGAATACGGCTGCCACAGGAATCATCCTAGATTGGCCGAATTACAACAGATCTCAAAAATAGTGCAGCGGGCCTAGCATGGATGCGTTTATAGATAACATGTGGATAAACCGCCCTGGACTCTAGTGCTTCAATACTTACGTGTCAGAAAGTGACGCATGTTTACCCACATTTTCTCACGCCATAAACGCAGCCATATTAGGCCACAGATTGAGTAACGTCACGTTAAAAACCAATTCCAAGGGGCCTAGTATGGTTGCGTTTATCGTGTGACAAAATGTGGATAAAGCATCCGTCACTCTCGTACTATATGTATACATACTTATACATGTCAAAAGTGATGGATGTTTTATCCACATTTTGTCACGCGATAAAGGTAGCCATATAAGGCCTACAGGTCCATATTATGTATCATAGGAAAGTAAAGCATATTGTTACGGGGGTAAATAGGCATTACATAGATTCTGACCTAGTGAACCAGTGGCAACAGTATTTATTTACGTATGGGCGAGTTGGATACAACAAATCAGCCTCAATTGACCCCTCGAATGCTGAGGTTCCCGCGCGCGTGGTGTGGTGTGATTATGATAGAAAGCGTGATTTGCCATGGTGTGACGGAACTCAAGTATTTTGCCACCACACACGCATTGGGCACCCGCATTTTATCCAAAATCTTTACTCCCGAATTGCCTACTTAGTTGTCAATTTCATGCACATTTGGCTTATCATACATAATTTAGCTGTGGTTGAAACATACTGGATTTCCAGGAATATCCCCTGGGACGGACGAGGGCGTCATTCTCTTAAGAACCGCATCGTCAACGAACTGACTGACAAGACTGATGTAGGTAACTAGATCGGGAACGCGTAGAAACTATCATCGTGCCAAGTCCTAGCATTTCGCTATATAAGTAGGTACTTAGTACCTATTCGCGTAATGGTACTAATTTCAAGTTATTGCCGGTTCAGTTTGTGGACGACGTGTTTGCCCAGAGAGCGCCCCTGGTCCGAGCTGTCCATGGCGAGGGAAGGGGTCGCGGGCACGCACCAGGTCGGCGGGGTGGTCGCGCGCGCGCAGGTCGAAGTCGGCCACGAAGGGCCGCGCCAGCCGCGCCGCGCCCTCCTCCGGCGAGCTGCGCACACGCACACGCGTCAGCACACCAGACAACAGCGCGAGGAACAGTTCACTTGCAATTTGCCATGTTTGGGGATGGTGGTAAAAGCAAACGGGATTCAGAACAACACTGAGACGCAGACTAACACTCGAGAGATGTGGAGTGAGTAGGGGATGGTAAAGCACATCAGTTAATGTACAATCGGCAATATGTAATCGGACCATTGACCCACCATAGAACTGTGGGACAGCGACATTACAAATAAAATTCAAATCATGCTGTCAAAAAAATGTCACGGACGCAGTCCTACGGGACTCATCAAAATGGCCGATTTTCCTTGATTTCCACTTCAAATTTGTAATTTGCAGTTGCAATTATTTTTTGTACATTCAATGTTTCAGCAATTCCGTGGTTAGTGAAATATTACTTAGAACCCTATATCCATGGTGTCCAGTAAATAATGGATAACCTTCTACCCATCTATGGGGCACCTCAGGCTGGTCCCGAAAAAGGACTTACAGGTTTAGTAAAAGTTGCATGGTTTTCGAGATAATCGAACTTTTCTATTTTCTTAATAATTAGCACCTTGCTTCACTGTAATGACCGCCGTTTGTTGCTGTTAAATATTTTTTAATAGTGATGCTAACGAATGTGTCTTAGAGCATTATGGTAGCGACACTAATTTCTTGTTAAACATATCTTAATTTATAACATCACATTTTGCTTTAAAGTTTGCAACAACTTTGACTACTTGTGGTGAAAAAAAATTGTATGAAGACCAGAGTGGCCAATATTATGTTGAAAAATAGTGTATCTAATACTGATTCCATACTGGTATAACACATGGTGTTTACGTCTTTACAGATAAAGTTATTGCTGTTAGTATTCACTAAGAGCGAATTTTACCAAAACACCAAGTTATCGATAAGTAACTCTTTACTTGATTGGGTTAGTCATATCATAAAAAACGCTTCTCTTATGAAAACCAACGTCTAATTACTGCAAAATAATGAATCACAGAATACTTGAAACCTACATCAACAATAATATTTTTAAATAAAAACCAGAATCTGTTTCAAGAAAGAGTTGAGAAACTTAGTTGTAATCAAGAAAGAGTTGAGAAACTTGGTGTTTTGGTAAATAAAACGTGTCTACGACATGTTTGTTTAGTGACAGCAAGTGAAAACCAGATATAACGAATGTGAAATGCGACTACTTATTTGGTACTTACATTTATTCAACTTTTAATGCAATTCTTTTATTAGTTTTAAATAATATTTAGGATGTTAACTAAGTACATACTTTGCTTACAATCTCTCCTTTCTCTGTTGAGTAATACATACTTTTTTACAATTTTATTACCTAGGTACTCGTAATGTGTATTTTGGGCTATGAATTTTTTATCCGTTTTGATGTTTTCTTTTGACATTTATCAAGTAGTTTTGATTCCACGAAGAACCATATTTTGGGTAACTATTTGGATTTTGTTTGCGACGACCTAGTTAGCTTTGCCCTGGACTTCGAAAAGGATATAACGACATGCCTAGGCA
>CAWYPN010000176.1:0-15544 GCA_963966035.1 Acleris laterana
GCGCGACGCAGCTGCTGGCCGAGACCGGCCGCCGCGACATGTGAGTGTCGCGCTGACCTTTCAAGTCTTGAGACTTGCCAAGACGTCAGAAATATCTATACGCCTTTATGCTACTATACGCCTGTATACATATCGCTCATTGAATACAAAACGGACACATTCCAAAATTATTGGCTCTTGCATTAAAAATCTTATACGAATAGCTTCTAATTTTAAAATGCAACACTGACTCATTTTGGATTGTGTCCGTTTTGTATTCAATGAACGATATATTCGATGTGATTGCAATGCAAACCCGAAGGGCGTTTTTATAGCTATCGCACTGTATGTAGAAGGAGGTCTACTTATGTTACATAAAATGTGTCGTGCTTCCATAACACTTGTCGATAGGTGTTAAAACACAACACCTCCTAAATCACATATCAATTTTTGCTATAAAAATTTCGCTTCCTGGCTAACACGTGTGTAATCTGTGTACAGGTTGATAGAACTGGCGCGCAAGCTAGACAAAGGGTCGAGCGAGTCGCTGCGCTGCGTGGCTGAGGCGCTGGCCATGGTGGGCGAGCCCGGCACCGCCGCCGACGTGTACCAGCGGCTCGGCGACTACAGGTCATATCAACACAGCAATCTAACCAAGACGCACAATAATTGTAACAAGCTGGTGACAACGGTGTAGGCCTTGCTTACCGCCGAACAGTAGGCGCGTTTACGCCTCGGAAGTACCGAGTCGATTGCGTTACGCCGAATGCGAATGTATAATTGGTTGATTGTCTACGAACAGGTGTAGATTAGGTGCGGAGCTGATAAGCCAGCAACAACTTAACTTAAGACTACGCCGAGCGTACGCCGGATGTACAGTGGCGCCCTCATTACTTTTATTGTGTTTTCTAATTAACTAAAGAATTTCCTTGGAACCAAACAAAATGTGTTTGTAGCGCAGCAAGTATAAACACAACTTATAAGGTATATCATATAGTTTAATAACAATTCACCTTCGAGTTATTAACTTAACGAAAAAAAGTGGCCACCTTTTCCCGTTAAGCTGACTACTCAAAGGGTAATTGTTATTAAAGTTTGTTACGTATCCCATAAATTGTGTTTATACTTGCACTACAATCACATTTTGTTTGGTTCTAAGGCAATTCTTTAGTTAATTAGAAAACCCAATAATAGTAATGAGGGCGCCACTGGACGCTCGGCGTTTGCTCGGCGCAGTCTTAACCTATCGAGAGAACTCGCCCACAAGATATAACACTGGTCTTGGCCGAGATGCTCGTTTCAAGATACGTCAAGGTAATCGTCAAGGAATAGAAAGCGGTAATTTCCTACGCGTTTTAAAATGGGTATATCAGATAAGATCCGTTTATTTATACTGCCCTAAGACAGCACACGTTGTGACTACATACATACATTAAATCATGCTTGTTTCCTAGAGGGGTAGGCAGAGACCACTTCTTTCCACTTGCTACGATCTTCACAAATTTCTTTCTTTTCTTCCACATTCATACATCGACTCATGCACGCACGTCGGTTTCGGGTACTTAAGATTCGGCCCTTTTCCAGTATTTCTCCGATTTAAATAAATAAACATACGGGAACAATCTCACACCAATTGACCTAGTCCCAAACTAAGCTCTAGGCTTGTACTATGGGTACTAGACACCGATATAAATACTTATATAGAGAAATATATACTTAAATACATTAGAAAACATCCATGACTCAGGAACAAATATTCGCGCTCAACACACAAATATCTGCCCTTACCGGGATTCGAACCCAGGACCGCTAGCTTCGTAGGCAGGGTTACTACCCACTAGGCCAGCGCGTCGTCCACAACTTTGACTCGAAAAAGTACGCCTAGGGTGGCCCCTTCCGACCCGTCCACTCACATTCGATCTGTATATCTCTTTCGTCAATATTCTTTCATCCATCCTTTCCAAATGACCGAACCATCGAAGCATGCCCTTTTCAATCTTAGTCACTACATCTTCTTTTATTCTACATTTCTCTCTGACTTTTTCATTCCTTACTCTATCAATCAGTTTCACACCACACATACTACGCAAAGAGCGCATTTCAACTGCATTTACACGACTTTCATGCTTGTCCTGCCACACCCAACATTCACTACCATACATCAGGGTAGGGGCCAGCACTCCATTGTGAACAGCCAGTCGGGCTTTTTGTGAAACGCCCTGTCTGCTCACAAAGGAGTACAGGGCCGCAATAATTTGATTCCCCGCATTCATCCTCCTCTCGATATCCTTCTCACACTTACATACTTCCCAGGTACACAAAGTCGCTCACTTGTTCTACTAATTCACCATTTATATTTATTACGCACTCAGTCATCTCCTCGTCCTTCTCTATCTACCATGACCTTGGTCTTGGCAACATTTACTCTCATCCCCTTTTGCTTAAATCCCTTATTCATCACTGTCACCATCTCCTGCAACTCCGGTACCGATGGGGCAAGTATAACTTGATCATCGGCATATAAGAGGCAACTCTTGCATAAGCAAACCCTTATCATACTCTTTCAAATCTCGCATACAACTGTCCATGAATAAATTAAACAGCCATGGTGAGGCAACACAGCCCTGTCTAACACTTTTAGAGATATTAAACCAGGCCGAGTATGCCCCATTGATCCAGACACATGCTTTGGAGCCCTCGTAAAGGGACCTCAAAGCCTGCACCCCATACATAGACAGCACCGTCCACAACTCCTTTCTATCTACCCTATCTTAGGCCTTTTCCAGGTCCACAAAAGCACAGAAAACCTTTTGGTTGACAGCCAAGAACTTTTCTGTGATGGACCGTAGTGAAAAGATCTGATCCGTACATCCCATTCCCTTTCGAAATCCCGCTTGTACATCCCAGATTTGTCATTCGTAACATTCAGTACCCTTTCAATTAAACGTATTTGCAGTCTTGCTGTGACCCCTTTCCTTTATACAGAGGGACGATAACGGCCCTGACCCAATCTTCCGGGACTCGGCCGCTACTCCAACATGCATTGAAAAGATGGTACAACAGACTACCCACCACGCCATCTCCTCTCCTCAGCATTTCTATCAACACTATCACAACCTGCTGACTTTCCCGCTTTCATATTTTTTAAAGCTTTCATAATTTCACTCATATTAATCACACTTTCATCTTCGCTACTTGCATCTTTACTCATCCTTTCTGGCTCAAGACAAACATCTTCGCATTCAAACAAGCTTTCAAAATAAGTTAACCATGAAGTCATCTGGTTATGCCATGGAAACGGCAAACCAGCACACAGGCCACCTGGAATTAGGTAATAACTACAATCCTAATACTGCCAATACCTGCCTGCCTTTAAGCTATTAATTTCACCGGTGGTTTCGTATTGTTGTTTTCCCTACACCGAAACGCAACTATATGTGAACACGGGTGCTTGGCGAATGTATACGGTATGTATTCGATATGAGCGAGCATAAACCGCTGAGAAGAGCACGCGGCGCGTCGTCGCAACACGTTAACAACTTCCTTTCCCGCACGCACGCACCTCCTGCCCGCATGTCAGTCGAGTCAAGTATTCCGTCGATTGAATGTGTGTTTATTGCGCGGCGAAAACATAAAACGGCGGCTTCGGCAGTAACTATTGATGTTTACAAAATAAAAATAATAGTATTTTATGCAACAGTTGTATAAGAGAGGTCAAAAAAGACGAGTGGCGTGTGTTACGATGTAAGCCGAGGGCGAACATCGTAAAGGAAGACGACGAAGAGTGTTTTTTGACGTAATTATACACTGTTGCATACAATACTTTTTCTACGACTAGGTTTTAAATAAAATGCAAAATTAATCGAAAAAACGTACGAACGAACAAACGAAGCACAGAACGACAAACGAGCGGGAAACATTCAAATGACAAAATATGTGTCTATAGTGGGTTCCGTAGCCAAATGGTAAAAAACGGAACCCTTATGGATTCGTCATGTCTCTCTGTCCGTCCGTACGTCACAGCCACTTTTTTTCGAAACTATAAGAACTATACTGTTGAAACTTAGTAAGTAGATGTACTGTGAACCGCATTAAGATTTTCACACAAAAATAGAAAAAAAACAATACATTTTGGGGGTTCCCCAAACTTAGAGCTGAAACTCAACAAAAAAAAACATCAAACCCATACGTGTGGGGTATCTATAGATAGGTCTTCAAAAATTATATTGAGGTTTCTAATATAATTTTTTTCTAAACTGAATACTTAGTTTGCGCGACAGAAACTTCCAAAGTGGTAAAACCATTAATGGTAATGCCAATTGGGCATTAAGTCCGCCATTTGTACTTTATTGTATTTTGTGCAAAGAAGTTTAAATAAATAAATAATAAAGTGTCCCCCCCCCCCCCCGTAACTTCTAAAATAAGAGAATGATAAACCTAAAAAAGTACGTTACCATGCAAACTTCCACCGAAAATTGGTTTGAACGAGATCTAGTAAGTAGTATTTTTTTAATACGTCATTAATCGTAAACCGCAATTTACATTTCATTCAACATTCAAATTTTATATTATGTTACTTGCTGCTACGGAACCCTTCATGGGCGAGTCCAACTCGCACTTGGCCGCTTTTTTTGTTTTGAAATCGACGTGCACTTGCCAGGTTTTATATTTAAATAAGTTTTTGTTAATTTGGCAGTGATGCACTTGTCTGTCAAGAAAGTCAGGAAATTAAAATCATTTTATAATTTTGTTGATCCAAGGAGTAATTTTGTTGATCCAAAGAGTTAAGTTACAGTATAAAATAGCATACTAAAAAATATAGTAAATAGACTCGATATCATAAAAACTCGATATCGTAAAACACAGCAATATAGTTGCTGTGTTTTACTATGCTATTTTATAATGTTACTAGCGACCCGCCCTCGCTTCACTTCGGTTTATACGAGTATAACACCCATACATAAAAAAATATTTTTTTATGCATAAAAATCTTCCTCTTGACTAACACCCGTATTCACAAACGTCACTATGAGGTCTCACAGTGCTCACGAACGCACAGGGTGGTTCAAATCGTGTCAGAAACAAAAGGTCAGTCAAACAGGACCAATCACAAAGCTGTATTGAACGCAGTGCGTTTACTCAGTGAAGGATCCCTTAAGTATTGTTTGTGAATACGGGTGTCACTCTATCTATAAAAAAAACCGCATCAAAATCCGTTGCGTAGTTTTAAAGATTTAAGCATACATAGGGACAGACAGACAGACAGCGGGAACCGACTTTGTTTAAAACTGTGTAGTGATTTAGCGCATTGGATCCATTATTAAACCATTTTCTTGTCGTGACTTTCTTGACAGACTATAAGTATATCAAAATTTAAACAAAATCTATGAATTCGTGGTTTATGTGTGTAAAAGCGTTAAAGTTTGTGTTTATCGCGAGATAATTTAACCTAGGTTTAGTAAGATTTGACAGCTGTCAAGTGTCAGTGTGGCTCTGGGATCTCCGTTCTGGGATTCAGGTCGAGGTGCGTGTGAAGTGTACAGTTGGCTATAGAAGTCTTTAACCTCGGAGAGAATTTCCGGCTCAGAGGCGACCACTGTCCCCGTCGGTGTAGTCAACTTTGTCATGTGGCTTCTCCCAAGCGACTGGACAAACACTTTCGACCCCCGATTTTGCTCGATAGCTTTTTTAATCAAGAGCGTGTTGGAACATCGAAAGTCGTCTCTTGCCAGTGTCGCGATTTTCTTATTAAGTGCCCGGTTTTCTGCCAATGTTGACGGGGGGTTTTCACGTCTATCTCTCATAATTAAGCTCTAGAGTCCACCCGAAACTTTAGATTTTCTGCCAGTACCCTTCATTTCGTAAAATTTTGTGCCTTCTTCTCTGAGGATACCTACCACTTGGTCAAGTCACTGGTCAACGTAATCTGTGGCTTCCAAGGCAGTGAATCTGTTTTCCAGCTTTAGTTGATACAGCTCGGAACCCATAATAGCTTGGAGCGTGTTTGGGCGAAGCGTGCACTTCATTAGACGGATTCTTTCGAGCTTGATATTCAGAGTGCCTCGAACAAGTCGGTGATCGCTTCCGGTTTTGAAACTATTGATCACTGAGACATTTTTAAATATGCGCTTCTTATCCGTCCTCTGCCACGTCCACTTCCTTTGGGGCGGTTTTTTGAAGAAGGAGTTCATTATATAAAGCCCCTCTTTTTCGAGGAAGTTGACGAGCATTTGCCCTCTGTGGTTTCTTCTACCGTAACTACCGTAGACTCGCTGGTACTCTGTACTCCCACTTTCGCATTGAAATCTCCCATGAAAACTTGTAGTAGGCCCTGGAGGTGTTATGGACTTGGACATATCTTCGTAGAATGTTGACGTAGAGACATTCTACGAAGATATGTCCAATGTCCGTCTGGATGTACCGAGGTCGGTGCGTAAGCCTGCACAACCTTTATAAAGTACCTCTCGGTCAGTTTGATTATTACGTCGCAATCCTTGTCGACACACTGGACACTACCTGAAGTTAAACTATGAAATATCATAGTTTGACTTTCAATTAATTATATTTATTTATTATTTATGTTCTTTTGTGGTAACGGTACTTCCGAAGTGTATTCTCATCGCGCTGTGATAATATCAAAACGAGCACAAGCACAAGATGGCATAGTATTTTGATGATGCTTAAAAGCATATCTAATTGTGCTAATCGCCAGGCTATAAATACGATTCTCAATGAAATAGGACGAGGTGGTCTCGTTTTAGAAGATAGAGAAAGTATGAAAATATTGAGGCTCTGATAAAATTTCTTGAAGTTCAGAATTTTTGAAGTGGTTATGTCAGAAACTCAACCTACTATGAATCTGGCTCTATTGTTTCGTTCGGAAATAAAAAGATTGCTTGAAAAAGCGAGCGACCTCTCGTAAAAGCTAGACTCAAAAACAATGTTAGAGGGTCTGGAATCTCGATTTCCGTTAACCGACGTGGTTGTTGCGGCAACTTTGCTTGACTGTCGGTTCCATGCTATTAATGAGATTAATGAGTAAGTACATGCGAACAAAAGAAGTCATTAAGGTTTCCTTTTTATCATCAATATTTAAGAGAAGGTTTGGAACAGAAGATATTCTTCATTATCAAGCTATTGATTCCGCTACAGCTGGGGCAAGTTCTTCAAACTTGCTTGTTAGTACGCAAGCACAGCACCACTCAACATTATTCCGACAGTGCAATCAAAAAATAATGTTGGGAACACTTCAGCACAGCGAGTCCTGAAGGTGTAGAGCCTTATGGTGGAGACGTTTTACAGTACTGGAAAGAAAGAAAAATTCTTATGCCAACATTATACATACTTGCACGTTCAATTTTGAATATACCAGCCACCACCAGGCCGAGCAAGAGGGTCTATTCCACAGCTGGACTCGTGATAACCGCAAAACGTTCACTATTAAATCCTTTAAGGCTAAATAAGATAGTATTTATCCATGACAATTATGTATTTTGCTAACATTCCATTTAGATTGCTAACGGTGCTCAGTACTGTTGGACATTGTAATGCATAAATATTTACATTCTTTGATTGATTGATTGATTGATTGTAAGTAAACTCTTTATTGCACAAAAAGAAATAAAAAATACCCGTGTGGTTGCCGGGTTAGAATAGTGCCACTCCATATCTTCCCGTGGATGTCGTAAGAGACGGCTAAGGGAATAAAGGCGTATAGTTAGTACTGTTAGGCGATGGGCTTGCAACCTGTCACTAATACACTGGTAAACATCTTAGCCTAAAAGTGCAAAATGTGGTTACAGAATTATTAACAAGTTTTTAGAGTTGTTGGTAATTCTGTAGCTCTGCCTACCCCACTCTGGGAATAAAGGCGTGAGTTTATGTATGTATGTAAGAAATAAAAAATATACATTATAGCTACTCAACACAACACACATTAGCTAGACGATGTTTCTCTAGATTTACCGCCTGTATCACAATCGATAAATAAAGCATATTTGACGGATAAATTTAGCCCTTTCTCTTTCTTACCCTTGAAAATAGACAAGGAGAGAGCCATCTTTATATGGCAGATACATTTATTTGTCGATTGTGAAACAGGCCCTAAAGATGATAAATAATATTTTCGTAAAAAAATACTGAATTGATTATTTTTGTAAGCGTGATAATTGCTTATAAGACTGAAATTGCAAATGCTAGCTAGTAACTAGTTGTTTTTATTAATAGGCTTATTAGGCACTGTGATTTAAATAAATAAGAATGCTGAGTCCTCCTTTCCTTTAAATAAATAATATAAAGCAACCAATAATATGGTTTTCTTTAAGTTTTATTAACAAATCAATCTTCCGAAAAACTGAGGCTCTCAAGGCTATATGTAGGTAAGTATATATATATGACTACAGGAAGGTGGCACAGCTGGCGGTGGCGGCGGGCGAGTGGGCGCGCGCCTTCGCGCTCGCGCGCCACCACGCCGAGTGCCGCCGCGACGCCTATCTGCCGTACGCGACCCTCATGGCCAGGGAGAACAAGTTCGTCGAGGCGCAGAAAGGTAAACCTATTACAGTATCTGCAAAATATAACCCGATAACCCCTAGCGCATTTCCATTGATTTCTTCTAGGCTACCCTAGGCTAAAGACGTCCTTTTCGCTCTTATTCTGACTGGCTTAAGCCAACTCCTCGTTGATAGATGTGGGGAGATCCTTAGAGAAGTTAGCTCCAATTATTATACTACCACTTGTAAAGCGTTTATAATTTAATGAAATACTATTTTTGTCCAGTGGCCGGTTGTGGTCGCGTTTATCGCTATAGATTAACGTGGATAAACATCACTCACTTTAAGACAATTTTAAACATAAAACTTCCGTGAGTAACCCGTTGTGATCTCTTAGATACTTCGTGACAAGTTTGTAATTGCACTTACAAAAGCGTGGCGGATGATGGATCAAGATGTATTGTTTTTGATTGTGTACAACGCAGCGTACCATATGGCGGGCGAGACGGGTACCGCTCGGCGCGTGTTCGCGATCCTGGTGAGCAACGCTGTGGCCGAGGAGCGGTTCGCCGACGCCGGCTACCTGCACCACCTGCTGGCGCTGCAGTGCCTCGACAGCACCGGCGCCGACCCCAGGTAGTACTACTTATTGGGTGCTTTAAAAAATATTGGTTTTTCTGTAGGGGGAATCATTAACAAGAAAGTATTGGCTCCATCTGCTATTCAAAGTATTTGTAAACGCTGTCTTGATAAGATGATAGAAGAAACAGATTTTTTTATAAAATCAAATTCACGCACCCTGGTTACGTACCGCCCGACTCACCGCACCTACACTTAAGGGTTTGTTGAGTAAAAGTGTTGTCATATTTTGTAAAAGTCATACATTTTCCAGGTGAGTGAGAGAGAAAAACTGAATGCTAATGTCTTTTATCTATCCAAATAAACCCTCCTTTTGTTAGAACAAATTTCTTATCTGTAAAAATGTTATTATTGCTAGATAATAACTTCGATTTCGATAATATTATTTCATTCCGAACATCTCTGAAAGACAAAGAAATTTGATTTGACCTCTATTCTAATATCAGTCGAGATGACGTTTAGTTCGAAATGAATTGTCAATTTGCATACAAATTTGACAAATGTCGCATTTAATTAAGATATAGAACCATAATTATGATAGTTGGAGCCGAATCTAGTTTGTATCTGAGTTAAAAAAAAAATATGACAGCTGCCAGAAAACTTTTCAATCTTTTCATTACCGCCATTACCGGTTAAAATTTGTATTGTGGTATTAAATTGTTCGATTTGTTGAATTTAAACCATAAAATGAGCGATCAAGATGACATAGATATTTCACGAACGGGTGTACGTCATTTTATATTTTACATCTTTATATCATTTTATATTATACATCATGAGTATGTAAAGAATAACATGGTCACTAAATTTAGTCTGAGTACGTAGATTAGTGTAAGTACTTAACAAATTATTGATCTGCAATATGCGCAAATATAACAGTGCCTGTTGAAACTGATTAGAATTGGGCCCTGCGACACAGGGAATCCTAGCGCAGGACACAAAATAATTGTTATGCCTTAAGTTAAGTTTATTCTGAATAAACATTTTCATTTTCATTTTTCATTTCATTTTTCGGGGACGCTTCCTGATATCCGTGACAAAGCAATTAACGTCATAATAATTACTGTTAGTGGCCCTGAACAACGCCGCGATGCCGGTCATAATATGCGGCTCCTGAATACATCATGGAGGTTTATGTTATGAGTTATGATATGTGGGTAGATGAAGTAGTGTATGTAACTGTACATAATGAGGCATTAAAACACTCGTGTGATGTTATTATGAACCCACGCTCGTGTTTCATTCCCTTCATTATGTACAGTCACATAAACTACTATAATATCTCCACTTCGATATTATTTAACGCTTAAAATTTTGTACATTTATATGTAAAATCATTATAAGAAAATCATCCCTGGCCGCTGAAAATAGTAGTTTATGTGACTGTTACATAATAAGATCACACTAGTGTTTTAATGCCTAATAATTATGTACAATTACCTTTATGCACTGTTTTATCTACACACATACTTTTTTCGTATTGCTAACAAGTCATTAATAATAATAACATTCATTGCTCTGTCGCGAATATCAGGTGGCGTCTCCGAAATATCTCGATCACTACCTTGATCGCTCATTTTTCACGAAAGTGATGCAATAGTTAATTTATAAACGATTTTTTGTGACAAGACAAACAGAACGTCAAAAAATGGCAGTAAATGAAAACTTCTTCATTTAAACAGGTCCTTCATATCATTCATGCTCTTTTGCAGTTGTGATAAATGATCCATCTTGAACTTTATACTCATTGTTAAATTTCACCTTGGTAGAGTGACTATGTTAAATTGTTCCTTGCTTGTTTGGAGTGGTGAAAACAGCTAAAGATGGCTGTGAGGTGCTTTATATCACATTGATGTTTGTCTATTTAATGAATTATTCCAAATAGTATTTTAATTTTAATATTAAAATACACTTTATAATTTTGCAACTTGTTTGTTTGCCTCCCCTATTTTTTGTCCGCCTTTTACCCATATCAGCCTTTTGCTCGAGTTGATCTAGTTCTTGGCAAATATGGCTAATACTATGCCCATTTTTATAATCTACTATTATGAATATGTGCTCTTTCGTGCGCGGTTTCTATTGACTATTTGGTGTACGAAAGTGGAAGTGTTTGCAGAGGGCGTGAGCAGAATGTTCGTGAGCACGAGCGCAGCGCGCTGCTGGCGCGACTGTACCACGCGTACGCGGCAGTGCACCGCTACGTGCACGAGCCGTTCTCGGTGGGCGCGCCCGACGCGCTGGCGCACGCGGCGCACTTCGTGTTGGCGCACCTGCCCGCCAACCCGCCGCCCGGCGTCTCGCTGTTGTATCCTTTACATCACACACTAAAACTTACACTAGTACTGCCCTCCGTAACATCTTAAAAGCAATTTTCCGCAATGCAAATTTTGTACAACATCCGAAGAAACTTGCCTGAACAAAATGTTAGACGCCATATATACCGTGAGCCCGAGTAACCCGAAGGATTAATAGACAAATATTACATACTAACCAAAATTATGATGCCTATAGAATATGCAAACGTTAGGTTTGGTGCAAATTGTTATTGGTACCGACTTACCTGTTTATACCTGCCTACCCAATAGTTATGATGGGAAAAAATAGTCAACCTAACGTTTGCGTATTCTATAGACTTCATACTTTCGATTGGTATGTAATTTAATTTGTCTATTAAACAAGCAATTGCATTTTTTTAAACAAAATTTTATTTTTAAATTTGGCTTAATTGTTGACTAGACTGAAATTTTTCAGCCTACCTATTCGCCATAAATTTCTTCTTTGATATAAAATACTTTCTATCGGATGAACATCGCGGTGAGGCAAGGTCGTCTACTATTCGGATCCTCTACTAATAGTTCCAATTCGGAAACTATTGTCGGCTGCGTGTTCATAGATTTTTTTTAAATAATTCCCGTGTTTTTTTATTTTCTGTTTTTTTGTTCTCCAGATGATTGACATGTAAACAGTGACAATGACAGACGCATACTGTGTTGTCATATTCTTATTCATATTCATTGGTAGATAAAACTCATAAGAGATTGGGCATGACGTAGACGATTATAATCAGTGTTTGTATAAGTTTTTCAACTACCTATTGGGTGAGTTTCGCATGTGACCATTTGTGGATTTCATTAAGAATAGGCCAATACGTAATTGGCGTAATAGCGGCAACGTCGCAATTACACTGGCCGGCAAAACAAAGTATTACACTTTGAATGCAAATTTCATTGAAAATGTGAAACTTAGTTTGGCGGACCAGTGTATAAAGCCTTGTTGCGCCGGAGTTTTAGTAACGAGTTAAATTTATATTTTATAATTTTATACTCTCAAAAACTAGTCCAAATTGAACCAACTTGATACGACGTTTTTAACGCGAAATAAGTTCAGGAACACCAGGCCTACGTTGTATATGTATTCCTGTAATCATAAAAAATAAGAAGATACAACAAGGTACTGTCGAGTCCATAAATTTGTGTACACTTTAGTACCTTGTCTTTTTAATGTCGTCTTTAAACTACCATATATGAATTGTCACAGCGATTAAAGTGACAGGGTACCTACTAAAGTGTACACATAATTATGAACTCGACTGTACACACGTTTGGTGGCTTTGTATATTTTTGACGCTTGGAAAACGCAATAACTACTAGTCTACAATGCAACTAACGGAAATGGCCAAAGATATAAACAAATATTATTAACTATTTAAGTTGGCAATTACCTACCGGTCGAGTAACTGGTTGGTTGACCTGTTGACAGTTGACATCCCAGCCAAAGTAAACATAAGATAGACATTTGAGATGGGTCGGTAACGACAGCTCGTGGAACCCTTTCCGCCACGCAATGAGGCTACGATGGAAAGCTTATTTTCGTGGGTGCGAAAAGTCGAGCGTCCAATGGCGCCCTCATTACTATTATTGTGTTTTCTAATTAACTAAAGATTTTCCTTGCAATCAGACGATACGTTTTTGTAGTGCAAGTAAAAACACAATTTATGGAATACGTAACAAACTTTAATAACAATTACCCTTTGAGTAGTCAACTTAACGGGAAAATGTGACCATTTTTTTCCGTTTAGTTGATAACTCGAAGGTGAATTGTTACTGATATAATCTATAAGTTGTGTTTTCATTTGTAGTACAAAAACCTACCGACCAATTTCAAGAAAATACTTTAAGTTTATTAGAAAACACAATACTTAATAATAATGAGGGCGCCACTGTACATCCGGCGTACGCTCGGCGCAGTCTTAACCTTTCGTATGCGTAGTAGCAGATCTGCTCCATATACGCAAACTGCTAGAGAGCAGATCTGCACTATGCTTTGCGTGCCTCCCGAATTTAATTTGAACCTTATTGAGAAGCTTCCTAAGGGTTAGAGTTTATTGTAGGTTAGCCAATAAAGTAATCAAATTTACCAAAAATTGCTCCTTACATAAAAATATTCAGTATGGCCGCTATTTTTGTTGGTTTGATGTCACGTGACTGGTCACGTGACCGCGTTGCCGCACTGAGCCGTCAACAAAATGTTCTGCCTACCGCATACGAAAGGTTAAAATGTTTGGCACTAAACCAATAGTGTCTTAAATCATGACGAATATATTTAATTTGATTACGGAAACAGTAGTTTAGAAATTGTAAAATTTGGTAAGGAATTACTTTTTACAGCCATACATTTCCTTCATAGAAAACAGTTGTTTATACTTGTGCCTGGCTAAGCAAGAGAAGTCTTTAAACGCGCACTCGCTCGCGCGGCATATGCTTGACAAGATCCTAGCCTTGCAAATCCCTGCAAAGTTTCAGGTAACGTAGGGTGCTATAATTATTGATGATTATTATGCATGCTTAAGGTGGTGTACTATTGTTGATGTATTCATAATGATAACGAGGTGTATACATCCTAGATTGTTACGGCGGGAGCTGTCGAGTCCAACAGACTGCTTCCGCGTTCCATGAGCCCTCTGATCCCTTAGTACATTCATAGCCGGGGGTGGATCGAGTGCGCAACTTTTACGGCGCGTCCTAGATGATTCGGTGTGCTAATTAGTTTTCTACCAGACGAATGCATCTAAACCTAAAAAATACTATCAGGGATTTTTTATTGTATTTGCGATGGCTAGATTATATTGATGAATTACAACCTCAGATTACTGATGTCATGTGAGTGAAGCAAGTGGTTTAAATATAGGAGATGGAGCACAGCTGTGAGGGACTCAAATGCACGAGACGCAACATAACTTGCGAAGCACAATTTTCCAGCTCACCTTAGGGAAGAAAATACTAGGTGCTAGGAAAACTATTACACGAGCCACACAATCGCGAGATCCAGTTACAAATATAGTTGAAATAATACAGTTCATTTAATTAATATTAACTATAGGTAGGGTGATTGCACCAGTGTTGGAAACTTTAAGCTGACAAGCACCTATAATGGATATTTGATTCTTATAAAAAGAAGATACAGGTCATAAATTGGTTGTTGCAAAACAAATGAAAACCCTGCTGTTAAATAAAAATAAAGTGCCAACACACCTGTTATCATCGTTATGAGAGCTTAGATCGACTTACCATGGTATACTAAAGTATCCCCCAGACTATAAGTTTACCTGCAGTTCCGACCCAAATTTGATAAGCCGGCCTGCCGTCCAGAACCCATTAAACCCACACAGGTCAAGCCCAGGCTGGTTTCTCCGATTCACGTAATAGGACTAACTTCGGCAATATAAACCCCTTTTATTTTACAGCTATAACGTGATCGAAATGAAGGGCCAGGACTAACGTTGCATTAAATTTAGATTTGGGGATTAAACATTTAGAATCACCATTTGCATTTATTGCTAATGAATTCTCTTTCCGTCTGTGCTATACCTTTGCTTTTACCGCTATGTAAAATATTACGACAGCCATTTGTCACGTTAGACGATATTTCATGGTGATTTCAACTTAAAAAATAACATTATTTGTGTTAATTGTTAATATGTCGATTTTAAATAGGTACAGGTCGATTCATAAGCGCTGTTAGGAATGGATTGAAAGAAAGTAATGTCCACCTATCACTGTGTGAGTGCCGTCCTTTGAACCGAAGTTCGAATTTCAAACCGAAAACCTGTTATTCTTTTACATACATTTCATGTATACTTTCGTTCACTCATTCAACCCATTCGTGCCAGCTCTTGTAAATCGAGTGAGTGCAACACTAAATATTTTTTCATAACCAATAATATAATATCGCGAAAAAGGTAAATTCTTTTAGAGCCCGCAACACCGATTTAAAAATTATCCTCTCCGGGAGACCAGCTGTATGTGGTGAAAAAAGCTCCAAGCATTAAACATATAAAAATCTGTTACCAAACGAATATTGAAAAGGTAGATTTAATAGAAACTTCGTTTTCAAATAATTTTGTGGTCTAGGAAAGCGTGGAACTGCTGATCGTT
>CAWYPN010000177.1:0-20194 GCA_963966035.1 Acleris laterana
TTCTATTTCTATTTCTATTTCTATTTAAACTGACTACTCAAAGGGTAATTGTTATTAAAGTTTGTTACGTATCCCCTAAATTGTGTTTATACTTGCGCTCCAAAAAAATATAGTCTAATTTCAAAGAAATTCTTTAGTTAATTAGAAAACATAATAATAGTAATGAGGGCGCCACTTAGCAGTCTTAACCAAGAAAAAATCTCTCTACGTTGGCTATAACTTCTTTGAGTGTATCTTGTTTACCTCCTCTAGTATAAAAAAAACCATGTTTCAGACCAGCATTTCAACCGGCTGAAGAGTATCCCAGCCCGGTCACCATCAGCGTCACCCCCTGGTTCCACGCCTTGGGGCTCATGGGTCTCCTCATCAATCTCGCCACCGGGCAGAAGGTCGTCACACTGCCTAAGTTTGAGGTCGGGCAGTTTATGAGGACCATTGAGAAGTATAAGGTCAGTGGGACTTACAAAAATCCGGGTAAGAGCATGTCGGAACATGTAGGGTGTTAGTGTAGGGTTCGAAGATGTACTTAAGTGCCACGCCACTACATATGCACTATATTTGCGGGTGGTAGGACCTTGTGCAGGGTCCGTCCGGATCGCTACCACCATCTTATCCAATAACCTACCTCCAAACAGCAGTGTCCGCGTTGTTGTGTTCCGGTTTGGGGATAAGACAGCCGGTGAAATTACTAGCATAGAGGCATTCCATCTTAGTCCTCAGGGTTGGCAACGCATTTGTAGTCTTAGGATTGCATTGCAGTCTTGTGAATGCGAATGTCTATGGGTCACAGTTTCCACTTACCATCAGGTGGTCTGTGTGCTCGTTTGTCTTCTCTATGCCATAATAAAAAAAGAAAAAAAAACACGCTCTCGTTAATTCATCTATACTACACACACACACAGTGCTACTTCCGTTGTTGCACGCGTCCATAGGCTACGGTAACCGCTTACAATCAGGCGGGCCGTACCGTTGTTTGCCACCGTAGCGGTATTTAAAAAAAACAAAAAAAAACTCGCGCACCGAGGGTTCCGTATCGTCGCTTCACAGATAATATTATTATATTCCAATTAGAATTCGATTCCGAATCAAAATAGCGCGTGCGCAACTCAAAACTGACTGGTTTTTAAAATTGACACATTTTGGGTTAAATGTTTCCTAAACGGTCCCACAAATTTAAACATCGACATGTAATCTAATGATACCTCAATCAATGTAATATATATAAAAATGAATGTTTGTCTGTATGTCCTTTATAGAATCGTAAACTATGCATTTGATAACGTGATGATCTTCAGCAAAGTGTTGTACATGAGTCTACGAAGGTTTCTGAGTTGGTACGACCAACTATGCATTTATGTCTTTCCTTCAAATTTATTTTATTTAGTGGCGTCTCTACACGCGCAGGGTACAGCTACTAGCCCCATATTCTGAAAAATATCATAAAAGCAAAACATCGTATTCTCAAAACATGACATTCGCAAATCATCATAGTAGAAAAACATCACATTAGCAAGACATAATGTAATATTATTATTAAAACATGAATTAGGCCCTGCGTAAGAAAAACCACTACTGCGTTTATACATCGGACTTATGTCTTATAACAAAAAAAAATGCTGTTCCAGATTTTTCGCACTGCAGCATTTCCATTCCATGTCCCCCCTTTAATGACATTACTAAATTTATTAATATATACCATCTGGTAGTGTTATCAAACTAGGTTTAGTGTCGTGGGTTAGAATATTAAAAATAGCCCTGATGAAGTTGATGATGTTCCAGGTGACCCGTCTCACGGTGGTTCCTCCGATGCTGATCGCCCTGACCAAGTCAGACGTCCAGTACGACGTCTCCTCACTGAAGTTCTTCACTTGTGGGGCGGCGCCGCTGCCGGCGAACATCCTACCAGCTGTTAAAGCCAGGTAGCTTGGCAAAGGCTGGGGTTCTGGTGAAATAATAGTTTATGCAACAGTTGTATAAGACAGGTCAAAAAAGACGTGTGGCAAAAAAGATGCCACGAGTGTTTTTGACTTAGTTGTACACCGTTGCATACAATACTTTTTCTACGACTAGGTTTGAAATGCAAAATTAAGCGAAATAACGTACGAACAACAAACGAACTGGAAACAAGAAAATGACAAATAATTATGTGTGTTTTGAAATTTACGGAATGAAAAATAGAATGATTTACATTTACAAAACCTTTTAATTTGACCAATCAAAATACTTCACCAAATTAAATCCACCAATCACAATACACATCGATGGTCAATCAAAACGTTAGGTCTTTATCTAATGTAAATCTTTAAAAAAATACTTTGTTATTTCCTAGGGAAACTTTGAATTTTCCCGGATGAAAACAGCCTATTTCAGGGCTATACGCTCTCCATTTCAAATTTCATCCAAATCCGTCCAGCCAACGCACAAACACAAACTAGCGCATTTATAATATTATGGACATTATAGTAGAATAGGATTCAATAAAGGCAAGATGATGATGATGATGATGATGATGATGATGATGATGATGATGATGATGATGATGGTGATTATAATGATGATGATGGTGATGATGATAATGATAATGATGATAATGATGATGATGATGGTGATGATGATTCTAGGTTTCCCGGTCTAATAGGAATACTTGGAGGCTATGGTATGACGGAGTCTACCCTGGCGGTGGCGAAGGATTTTACCAATGGGAAGACAGCTAAAGCCAACAGCGTGGGACCTATCATTAGCGGATGTGTAGTCAAGGTAATGTATTCTCACGTACAGTCAGCAGCAGAAGTATCTAAGCAACCGAAGAGGCCAAAATGATCTGCACGTCAAGAGAATACGTCGTGTCTAGATCAATTTGAGCATGTTATTCTATTTAGCTTTTTTTTTCTTGCCCTTTCTGCTTGAACAGGGTGGCCAATTTGGAGGTATACAACTTTTTTTGCCGCCATTTTGTTTTGGCGGTAAATATGACAGTTGTTGCATGAAAATTACTTTGAGTAGATATGGCAAATTTGTTATGGATCGTTTTACGACGGAACAACGTGTCACACGGCACGAGCCACAATAAAAACATTAAAAAGAACGTTTCCCGGTCGATTAATTTCGAGAAACGGTGACATTGATTTACCCCCAAGATCGCCTGATTTAACAGCCCCTGACTTTTTTCTGTGGGGCTATCTAAAGGAACGTGTCTATGCTAACAGGCCAATGAACCTTCGGCAAAAAAAAAAAAAAAAACAAGACACAGTCACTGAGATAACGCAGGAAATGTTTGAAAATGTGATGAAAAACGCAATGAAAAGAGCACATCTGCTATGCTGCTAGAGGTGGACATTTGTCTGACATTGTTTTCCATGTTTAACTGCCAGCTCTAAATACTACATTTAACAAGGAATACTAAAAAAAAAAATATCATAGAATAAAATTACGAAACTAAAGTGTATAAGTACCTGTTATTTGGCCACCCTGTATGTTTTAACCCTTACTAACTAAATATTATAAACTATCTTCTGCCCGCGACTTCCTAAGCGTTAACCATTCTACGGGAACAGACTATTTTCGGGATGAAATGTAGCCTTACTGTAATTCAGGGTATCTACATTCCATAAGTATGTCACCTCCATGCCGCAACAACAGCGTAAATGAGTGACCAACGTACAAGTCAACCAATTTGATTTCTAGGCCACTTTGGACTATGTTAAAGTGACGTTGTCAACCAAAACGTAAGAGACTCCCTATGATTTGGTTTACAACGTCACGTTGACAAAGTTTATAGTGGCCTAGGAATCAAATTAGTTGACTGTACACATTCATTTGTTTTAGATTGCAGACTTGGAAACCAGAAAAATCTTAGGGCCTCTTCAGCAAGGCGAAGTCTGCATCAAGAGCGTCACCCTGATGAAGAGCTATATTGGCAAAGACATGAGAGAGGAGCTGGATGACGAGGGTTTCTTCAGGACTGGAGACATTGGGTACTGTGACGAGGACGGGTTCCTGTATATCGTGGATCGGTTGAAGGAACTCATCAAGTATAAAGGGAATCAGGTAACTATAATAACGGTTTTCAAACTCGTAACTGCCTGTAAATTAATATTTTTTGATTACTTATATATTATTCGTTATATTATGTATTATTGGTTCGGTCGTTTGGAAAGGATGGATGAAAGAAGATTGACGAAAAAGATATACAGATCGAAAGTGAGTGGACGGGTCGGAAGGGAGAAATACTGAAAAAGGGCCGAATCTTAAAAATCTTAAAAATCTTAGGGTCGAATTGGTTTTGATTTGATTTAAGTACCCGAAACCGACGTGCGTGCATGACTCGATGTATGAATGTGGAAGAAGCGAACGAAATTTGTCAAGATCGTAGCAAGTGGAAAGAAGTGGTCTCTGCCTACCCCTCTGGGAAACAGGCGTGATTTAATGTATGTATGTATATTATATATTATTAAGAATTATATTTTATTAAGTCTTTGGGGAGGCCCATTGGTATGCAAAGGTATTTTTATTACCTATCACTAATATACACATGGTAAACATCTTAGCCTGTTTGTGCAAAATGTGGTTATAGAATTAACAACTAAGTAGTGGTCAGAGTTGTCGGTAAGTAATTCTGTAGCTCTACCTACCTCTGGGATGAAGGCGTGACTGTATGTATGTTACATTATTATACGATATTCATTCGGGTAGCTAAATTACTGTCAGATAAATCATAATCCAGTAGAGATATAGATGCAGTAGGAACTCGTAATATAATAGGCAAATAGTTTCCCTCATCACAATAGCAAACTTTCACGGGAGTACAAGCGGTTACCTATAAAATAGAATAGAATAACTTTGACTAACATACATAACAACATAAAATAACAAAATGAACATGACTAATATACTTTAGTGATGCTAGTCATGTTAGTCATGCTGGCCGGCGGCCACGGAATCGCCGAAATACACACACCCCTCGGCCAGAACTCCTCCTTTAAAAAGGTCGACAGATCTTTGGTCGATACTCTCACCAAAAATGACTTAAAATTAACCTTGTGGCTGGGGTCCAACCACTCGACCCTAGGGGGTAACTCTGGTCTAGTTAAGACCAGAGTTACTTTACTTAATACATCCTCTACGAGCTCCTTCGCCTCCGTAGAGTAATGCAATACTACTGCCATGCCGTAATCACCACAGAAGCCGGCTAACTGTAATGTTAGCCAAATTACATAAATAATAAATAAATATCAGGGGACAATGTCACACCAATTGACCTAGTACGACTAAGCTTAAGGCTTGTACTATGGGTACTAGACAACGATATAAATACTTATATAGAGAAATATATAGAAAACATCCATGACTCAGGAACAAATATTCGCGCTCATCACACAAATATCTGCCCTTACCGGGATTTGAACCCAGGACCGCTAGCTTCGTAGGCAGGGTCACTACTCACTACCAACTAGGCCAGCGCGACGTCTTTTGTACTCAAGTGTTTTATACTCTATTGGTATCCGTATTCAATTCAAAATGCTAAGGTAAATGATAAGGTGTATAAGGCAGCGTAATTACCAGGGCATTCTTCCAGGTGGCACCAGCTGAGATAGAAGCAGTTCTGCTGCAGCACGACGCAGTGAGGGATGTTGGGGTGGTGGGGATGCGTCACGCGAAGAGTGGGGAGATGCCGCTCGCGTTCGTGGTCACACAGCCTGGGAGGGAGGTGACGGAGGAGGAGTTGAAGGTGTTCGTGGCTGAGAGGGTACGAAAGAAGTAAATTGGGGCAGTAGCTAAGATGCAAATTCTACTAACGTTTTTCGTTTCTATCATTCAAAATGTATGGGATGACAGTTGACGCATGATAATGTCATTCCATATATCTGGAGTGACAGTAAAAAAACTTTAGTAGCGTTTTCTTGCCTAGGGCTTCTAACTATTTCCCAATTGTGAGTGTTAACAATCATGTTTTGATTCGTACTAAAAAAAAATATGTATAGCGCCAGAATGCAATTGAACTTTTATTTAAATTTTTGATGGTGCTAGCCGCACACGCTCTCGTGAAAATACTTTATGTCCATATCCAAAATGAGTAGATACTACTTGCGCCATCTGTCGTCAAATTTTCGTAATGTCTCGAACACCTTTTAAGTAACTTTGTTAAACTTGTCTATTAATCTGAATTATTTTAGAGATTTCGGCCTATTAGCTTCAGAGGAGGGGAAACGATTTTACAAACCATTTCTAATTACCAAAAACCTTTTAAATTATATTTTATATTTATGATTCATCATTTGTCCCCGTGTGGTTGCCGGATTAGAATATTTAGAATAGTGCCACTCCAAGTCTTCCCGTGGATGTCGTAAAAGCCGACTGAGGTAATAAAGGCGTGTAGTACTGTTAGGCGATGGGCTTGCAACCTGTCACTATTTAATACACTGGTAAACATCTTCGCCTAAGTGTGCAAAATGTGGTTACAGAATTATCAAAAAGAATTTATAGTTATTGGAAATTCTGTAGCTCTGCCTACCCCACTCTGGGAATAAAGGTGTGAGTTTATGTGTTTATGTGATTCATCTATTTCATGCAAGCAAATCATACACAATCTTGATAGCGATAGCGTGCGCCGAATGCATCTTGTCTAAAGCCACAGATAAGTATTTCCTAAATACATATGCAGTAAATAATTCTTTCCCATCGTTTTTGGTCGGATAATTTCGTATTTATCTTGCTTTCTCAGTTGGCTTATTGATGGGTCACTGAAGCTAATTGAGAAAGCTAGATAAATACGAACTAATCCGACAAAAAACGATGGGAATGGATTTTTCACTACATCTGTACCTACTCGTACTCTAACTCTTTCTGTAACCTGTATTGTCTAAACTTTGATGATTAAGCTTTGCGATTTCAGTATACATAATAAAGAAAGGTATTGTAAAATATGAGCATATCGAGAATAAGAACATAGATATTACAAAATTGACTAAAAAATATCTATCGGTGGCAAAGAGAGTCAGTTAATCACGATTAAGACGTTCCCTTAATTACGATTTTTCATAAAACAAAGACCTCCCGTCGCGTCTCTCTGTATGTATGTTCGTCATGATCTCAAAAACTACTGAAAAGATTTTCATGCGATTCAGAACAGATCACCTTCAGTTAGATAGTTTTTCACGGAAGATTTGAAGAAAACTCATATAACCCGAAGCGAAGCGAGGGCGGGTTGCTTTGCTAGTTATCTCTCGTGACTGTACAGTACCTATACCACAAAGTCTCAAAACTATGTAAACAGACCTTATTACTATGGCAATAAGGTCTATGTGTATATATTTTTGCACCTTTGTGTGAATATTTAATTTTACCCTTGACTGTACTCCATAATAGTGTGTATGTGTTTGTTTTCAGCTCTCCAATCCGAAGCATTTGCGGGGTGGAGTGAGGTTCGTCAAGGAAATACCGAAAAACCCAAGCGGGAAAATACTGAGACGACAACTGAGATTACTGGTTAATAAAAAAGAAAAAAGTAAGCTATAGTCTGTCAAAAAAGTCATGACATGACAATGACTGCTATTTTCAGTTCGTAATATTCTTTACACTTCTACGAGTAAGGCTGCGTTTCCACCAGAGATGTGCGAGGATGCGTGGCGAAGGATGTGTTTGTCGTGAACCAATAGAAACACTTAATTTACCTATCGTGGCTTAGCTTAGCTCTGGTGGACATAACTCAGCGGAGCGAGGTTTTTGTAGATTCAAAAGAAGGTAAAGTTGTGTGCGAGGAATGTGTTGCGAGGGATGTGTTGCGAGGCGGCGTCTGGCTCCGCTCCCGCCTCACCGCACCCCACCCGCTTTTTTAAAAAGAACTCTCTACACATTCTCGCACCGCTCAGCTACCTCGCACATCTCTGGTGGAAACGCAGCCTTATGCTCTTAAAATGTTACTTTAGTACATCGTGACTGAAGCTCCATATTTTATATTTGTATTAAGGCTGAGTTCATTTTATTATGCATCAATTAGATTTAAAATAGTTTTCAAGTTTGAATCTGTTGGCTAAATATGCAAGCATTTAAAGCGTCACTTTACAAAAAATGCGCGGGTACAATTTGTAGGAAACTTTGTTATAATAGAGGTAAATATTGTAATTTTGTATAGAACGGCGTTTTTTTCCTCGCATTCAAAGTGAAAAGTAGAGTATTTAGCGGAAGACTAAACAACCGAAATGATACTAGAACTATAGCCACCCTCGCTCAGCTCGTTTGGCTAGCTTGGCAGCTGTGTTTTGTTTTAGTCCCTTGTTGAACAATCTACTTTAAAGTAAGTACATATATGTAATCATCAAGTTGTATATGAAAAACCAAAAATGTAACAACATGCAGGCAAGGCAGCAGGATCTCCGATGTACTTGCTATGCTATGCTACGAGTATGCTATGCTATAACTCGTTAGGTCGCTTGTGTTTAGTGAAATAAATAAATAATTTTCGTTACAAGTTTATTTTGTTTTATTATAACGACCTCTTTCTCAAATATATCAATCACCTAGTCGAAGAGTATTTGTAATGTTTTAGCCGCTTTGATATTGTGATTAATTATTGTAAAAAAATTACACGATTACCGCCTTACTTATAAACGTGGAATAACCGTGGGGTAGCAAAACCATGCTTTGTCCTTATCTGTCAAATTCAAATGTCACAATGACAGATTATAAGTATGTAAGGCGGTTAGTATAAAACTAAGTCGGTTCCCGCCGTCTCTCTCCCTATGTATATACTTAGATCTTTCAAACTACGCCACCGATTTTAATGCGGTTTTCCTCAATAAATAGAGTAATTCAAGAGGAAGGATAATCAATAAATTAATTTAGTTTTTGAACTACTGCTACAGAAAACTAACATAAACCGCAGCGAAGCGAGAGCGGGTCGCTAGTTACTGTACAAATTGGAAATATTTAACCTTATCAAGATTATTGATGGATTAGTGCTCGCTATAGGTTATCCATATTAGTGTAAAGTCACCCGTTGTCAGCCAGATACCAGCAATCGACCGATGAGTGCGAAAAGTAGGTAATATGTATTTCGTACTCTTCCCACTCATACAAAATATAGGCAGACGCCGACCACAGGTCTCTCCATCATTGGCGACTTTAGCCTATATTATATAATCCATCCATACGACTCGTAATTATTATAAAATGTAAAAGCAACTCTTTCTATCTGTCTGTTTGTTATGCTTTCACAGCTAATACGCTGAGCCGATTTTGATGAAATTTGGTATGGAGATGGAGAGTCCCGGGGATGACATAGGATACATTAAACCTTGGAAAACTTAACAGTTCCCGAGGGAATAACGACAGATCAACTTCTAAGCGAATGGAGTCGCGGGTAACCGCTATTCAAAATCATACTACTCATTCATTTATACGCTTTAAAAATGTATTTTTTTCAACTATAATTTACAATATCGTCGCCGTAGAGCGAAAATTCACCAAGTCGAAAAATGGCCGAAATTTAGTTATGAATGTCATCGAAATCGATTTTTTTTTGTGCAAATTTCAGTCTTATTATTATGGACATAGCTATTATAGTTTCGATTTTAAAAAGTAACAGAAGTCATTAAATTATACTTCGTCTCTCACTACGTAAGGGAAGAATTACCTAATTCGTTTGATTATTTATGGTCTACATGAAACCGTACAATGAATGCACCTAAATCGTCTTGGTAACTTTTTCTCTAAATATTCCGAAGTCACGATCAAGAACTACTTTATTCAAAAAGTCACTAAAATTACTTAGCTAATTTCTGAGTAATAGTTTTGTCAGAAAATATGAAAGTGAAAACTAACTAAGTCTATTTAATGATTTCTCAATCGTCACACATAGACAATGTGGACAGTTTATTGTAAACGAAAATTGATTAAACTGTTTGAGTTAGTTTTTTCCTATTAAACAGGGTACCAATGCTTGTTTAGATCATTAATTAATTACATTTGATGAATATTTGTACGACTTCAACGTGCGTCGATGTAATATAGGTGAATTTCGCGCGTAAGTTAGTTAATTTTTTCGTGAGAAAGCGGCAATGAGGTAAGTATTTTTGTTATTAAAGTTTCTCAATTAAGTAATAATGATTATACACCGTGCCCGGGACGTACCCGAACCCCACACCACATTATATACTCCAAATAGGGTCTAGAATCGATGGTTAAAATCCTTCGGGTACGTCTCGGGCACAGTGTAATAACTACATTATTACATCATCGTTTTGGTGGAAAAAAACAAACATTTTAAATAACGTACTAGGTATACTGTTTTATAGGTTCCTATTGAGATGTACGTGTAATTGGTAAGCCAAGAAGAACAAGATTGACCGCAATGTAACTAAATGTTTTTCATTACTTGCAGTGTGATGCCTAATGCTTGTTTTGTTTGAATTCTCTTGCCTGTTTAGCAAATTTCTGTTTTTTTTATAAATCTTATAACCAATGGTCGGAATAAGGAGTGCTGAGGTTCGTTACCCGGGGTGTGATTCTCTCAGTAGCATGGCTTCTGTCGACAAGATCGAACGTATAAGGCTGCCTAATTGAGAATGCACGTGCTAAAATGTGTTTTGTTCGCTCTGACGGGACTACTTAAATTCGCCGCTGCCATATTCACTCGTCCGTTCGTCCGACCGCGTGTTTGAGAGAATAACAATTATGAGTGAGATTTGAATACCTACGTTTTCATTTATTAAACCATTTCTTTTTCATTCACACCACACGCGCTCGTTTCATTCAAGCTTGATGTAAAAAAGGACCACGATACCTATTCAAATATTTAATTGTATATAACATAACTTTAAGTAAGTTTATTAACAATGGCGGCTTCGGAAAGCATAGAGTTTCCACAATGTACAACAATGAAAATTCCGTTAAAACGACTCGTTTGCGAGATTGACGTCAAGAGGATAAACCAGCAAGTGTGTAAGGAGCGTGTTTCGTCACGCAGTGAATTTTGAATAAGCGCATTGATTATTATCAAGTTAATTTGGCCAGATTATTCTCGGAGTCAAATTCAAAGGCATGCTTTTTAACCGAATTTAGTTACATGGTTATATAAAGTGTGATATCATTATACCTAACAAGCTTTTGAATTTAATTGTATGGTGTGTTTTGTGTTTGCTGATTACTAATACCGGTTTATGAATTTATTTCTTATAAAATATAACTTATATCGCATGCATGGCACAGATTTTATTTCGAAATACATAGCATCTAACCGGGCCGGGATTTTGGTCTATAGTTAAGTCAACTAGTACAGTCACCAGCAATAATTATATTATTCAACATTGGCCGCAAAAACATCTGACACGTCTTTGTTACTACAGTTATAAGAGTGTGTCAGATATTTTTCGCCCAATGTTGAATAATATATTATTGCTGGTGACTGTACTTATAATCCTACTGAGAGTTCGGAGTCAATAGAAAGATGTAAACAAATTAAATTAAATTAGTACAGATTAGTTCGTTTGGTTTTGTTTATACATTAGAACTTTTCTATTAGCCGTGTGGTTGCCGGCAGAATAGAATAGTACCACTCCATACCTTCCTGTGGAAGTCGTAAGAGACGACTAGGGGATTAAAGGCTTGTAGTATTTTTAGGCGATGGGCTTGCAACCTGTCACTAATATACACATGATATTCATCTTAGCCTGTTTGTGCAAAATGTGGTTACAGAATTAACAACTGGCTGTTAAAGTTGTTGGTAATTCTGTAGCTCTGCCTACCCCACTCTGGGATGAAGGCGTGACGGTATGTATGTAACTTTTCTATTGACCCAGAATTATGATTTAACTAATGCAGCACCAAAGTCGCTTCGCCGCGCAAATAGACGCAAGATGCAAGACCCAGCTTGTGATAACAATGATACCAAATAAGAATGGATAACACAGCTAAAAGCTTATCACATCCCACACGCTTACGCGACTCCTTTACCCATTTCGGAGGCAAAAAAGAAAGACCTCATTGGTCTATGCAACAAAGGCATAGTACCACAAGAGCTGCATTCGTGGTACAGGTCTTTGCGTACCAGCACGGAAGCAGTTGACAGGCTATGTCAACCGGACATTACAGAGGAAGGTGAAGAGTAAAATGTTACTTTAATTGTGTTATAATATAAAGTTTGCAGACACTTATGGTTTTACTTATTTTATTAAACTATTATTCTCATTATGGTGTTTTATCTGAAAACCTAACAATAAACCCTAACAAAAAACAATCAAGTTAGGTTCTACTAGATAAATATAACGAACTTTATTATTAGAGTTAAAATTTAACTAAATTAACTTAGTTTATTTCAAAACAAGTAAAAATTGGGAAAAAAGTCACTAAATCCGGTCTAAAACTCACTAAGTCACAATTTGGGCATAAGACTTGAGGGGCAAAAATGTTTTTTGCAATTATCTATAAAATTATTAGAGTTAATGACTTTTACCAGGTGTAGCCTAAAGAAACAATAAAATGTCCACTAGATAAGACTACAAAACCACTTTTATCCCTTACAATAATCGAGTAATATTTTTTTCAAACTTTATTTTATTAAAACCTTCATAACTCAAAATGACAAAAGTGAGACTTGGTGAATTATCGCTCTACGGCGACGATATAAAATATTTAATTTACCAAACAACACTTAAAACCATATTTTACATGTTTATTACACCTAAAATAACAAAATATAATCTTCATATCAAAAACATTAATACTTATAACAGATATTATGGATATCAACGTATCTTGAGCCATTAAACCATAAAGATTAGGTCTTTACACTCTGATAATTATCACAACTAACTATAGATAATAATGTTTAGTCATATTACATAACATTTGGTCTTGACTTCAGAGTCCAATGTCAAACATTGTTGACTGCTTTAACGTTTAACACGTTAGCTGCCCACCATACTACATTATTACTCCCACGCCCCATAGAAATTTACTGATCCTACCGGTGATACTCAAAGCCTCGCTTTATTACTGAGGGAGGTGCCATTAGCATCACCGGTGGGATCAAAAGATCATCGTTTTGCGGATTTTTCTGTGGGCAAGAGTCAAAATTTTAAAAGTATTTTTTAGAGGACATCCTCATTTGACACATTCCCAGTATTCTTGAATAAAATACCTGCTATTCAGATATAAAATGATTATATTGAAATTAATAATCCATTTCCCTGAGAAAATAATCAAGAAATATGGATTACTTTTGGTAAAAAAACATTTAATGAACCAGTTAAGTAATAAAGTGACTCGACAAACTTGGCAGGCCCACTTACGAGATGATATAAAGTAATGATAAACCTACCAATTTTAGTAGACCCGCAGAAGCTAGGTATCAAAAAATTCGAAATAGCCAAGTTTTAGTAAGTAACTATACAGTATTCCTCTACAAAATATCGTTCGAAGTTTGACTCTGGCCTCCAAACAAATTCGGAAAATAATTCCCTGAAACATCAGCTTCTAATCCCACCGGTGATGCTCATGGCAGTTAACGTGTTAAATGATTAATACAAACCGTTTAAGTAGGTTATGAGGTCCTATTGAAAAAGGGTATATACATAAACGGAGTATACTAGACTTAAACCCTTCATCTTCAGACTTATACCCTTTTTCACTTGGACCCCAGTACTATATACACTTTACCTGACGAACAAAGTGTATTGTTCAGATCAGCAAAGAACTACTAAAGAACTGTAAGAATAGAGTACAGTAAAGTAACTAAAGAATGTAAGGAACATTGTGATACAAATTGAGAATGGGGCCTCTACTCTTGGCCCCCTACTCTACTCTAAACAATACGTCTTTGGCCTGTTATGGTATGGTTTTTAACTCGACCGCCATTACTGTCAAGAAACTAAGAGCTATCAAAACGTTGACCTTACGATAACAGCTCGAAAACGATATGGTTTTTACCGCAGACAATCTCGGCCCTGCGGGCCTGGTATGGGTGCGTCTATATCGCGTGTCAACTGTGGATAAAGTATCCGTCACTTTTTGACACGTGTACTTATTTACATGTCAGAAGGTGACGGATGCCTTATCCAAAAATCACGCCATAAACATATGCCCCCTGGACATATGTAAGGTACTTTATATTAACTTCCAATTCTTCATACCAGCTATCGTTGTGACACTTCATTAAACGCCGCTTTCACGCAACGCGTCCGCGACGACAGTGGAAACTATCGAACGACAGTGACAAGACGTTCCCACGCTCCTTGCGGCGGCACTGCAAGAACGTGGCGTTAATGAGACACTCAAATTCAATTCAAAAATTCAAATCATTTATTCTGTAAGTAGGCCCTGTAGGCACTTTTACAAGTCTGAGTCTACCAGCGCTTCCAAAGAGACCACTGTCCCTTTATCCCACTGACGTTGAAAAGACGCTAGGTGTGAGAGGGCTCGGCGTCAACAGCTTACGCACTCAGAGACAACGCGCACGCGCATCTACACTGACAAGTACGGCCCATTTTCTTAAGATAAAAACAACTGTAGATAATTTGACTACCTACCCTTTTGGCTATTGTAACCGTATTATTCGTACAGGTAGATTCATTAAAGCTGGCACGAATGGAATGAACAAAAGTAATGTCACCTATCTATGTGTGAGTGCCGTCCTTTGAACCGATGTTCGAATTTCAAACTGAAAACCTGTTACTATTTCACACACTAGTATACTTTCATTCACTCATTCAATCCATTCGTGCCAACTCTTGTGAATCGACCTGTAGAACGAAAACTTTAGTTACAGCCTTTTTCCTCAGACAATTTTCTTTCTATATACAAACTATGTTGACGTTTTTGTATTTTATTGATAATGGGTTTGCTCTTAAATAACTCTTGCCCTTGGAGCATGTAGGTTTTGTCGAAGATGAAGCGAGCTCACCCATAAGATGCATATTTCTAGCTTTATACGGGTTCAGATTATATGCACTCGGAAATGCAGACGTCGGAAGCGCATTCAACTCTTTTTACAGTACGCATTATGAATGATGATGCAAAGCGTTTCGTTGAAAAAGGTGGAATTAGTCCAGTCAACAAATTCACAGGCACCTTATTCCATCTAAATAAAAAAAACAGTCTCCGAAATTAAGTCTCATGGTGATCAGAGCTTGCTCTTCCCCTGCACCATAGCCTTGAGCTGGCGGCGAAGGATCTTCCCGCTGGGGTTCTTCGGGATCTCAGGGACGAAGCGCACGCCGCCGCGCAGCCACTTGGGGTTGGACAGCTGAGGACAAACAGGAGTTTGAGGAGGGAAAATACTGCATCTGACAAAAGGGCCTGAATTAATTTCAGATGTTGCACAAAGCTACTCAGACGTAGGGCTACTCAAATGTCCTACTTATCTTATCCTATAAACTTCAATTCTTTGAGATCTTTTGTGTAATTAATTCCCCACCCAACTACATTGAGAGCAATGTCCGATTACTTCGTAGCATGTTTCAATTTGTATAAAGGTTATAGGTATATCTTCGACTTAAATAAATTCATAAAGCGCCTCACGCTAACATCTGAAAAAATTCATTTGCCAAAGAAATATATTTTGACTTTGGTAGAACTATTAGCCTTTAATATAGAACCAAATAATTACAATAGTGGCACAAATGCCACTCCTAATCATTTAAACTAAAGTATAGGACAGCGGAAACACCTTTGAGTATAAATATAATTCACCAAAATATTCAAGGGTTTTCCAGCAAAGAATTAGAAGTAGGATTATTTTTAGATACTGAAAATGTTCAAATTATGTGTATTACAGAACATTGGCTTAGACCGGATCAATTAATTTTTGATTTTATAAATTTCAAATTAGTTAGTTTTTTTGCTAGAAAATCCGCCATTCATGGTGGTTCTTTAATAATTGCTAAAAGTACCATTAAGTCCAAAGAAAGGAAAGATATTGTTAGGCTATCCATAGAGAGGCTTATAGAAATCTCTTGCATAGAACTAGAAAATTACATAATTATTTGTGTTTATAGACCACCATCAGCTGATTTCAGCACATTTGAATCTACTATGGAAAATGTGTTAAAATTAGCATGTAAAACTCAAAAGCATGTTGTTGTCTGTGGAGACTTTAATGTTAACTTACTAGAAACGTCAAATAATACTATTAAGATCTTAAGTTTATTTAAATCTTTTAATTTAGGTAATTTGTTCTTTGAACCTACACGGATAGGTGTTTCAAGTGCTACCTGCTTAGACAATATTTTTTGTAATTGTGAATGTTTGGATAAGGAGATATTTAACTGCTTTAATTCAGATCATAGTGGTCAAAAGGCTTCCTTTCTAAATGATTTTAATCAGGAACCACAGACAATAACATACAGACACATAACTTGCAATCGTTTAGAACTATTTAAAAATAAAGTTCAGAGTAATCTCTGTGGGTTATCCTTTTCACATAATGATTCTAATAGTATTTATAAAGATTTGTTTGGTGTAATTCTTCATCAATTTAATAATCATTTTAAGATGAAAACTATTTCTAGGTCAAAAACTAAGTTTAGTGAATGGGCTACTGTAGGCATTCATAAAAGTAGAAACAGGCTTTATGAACTTTACAGAGAGAGGGAGGAGAACAAGAACGCCGACTTCTTAGTTTACGTTAAGAATTATTCAAAAACCTTCAAGCAAGTTTGCTTGACTGCTAAGTCAAACTTTCTAAGTCTTAAACTCAAAGCTTCTGACAATAAGGTAAAAACTGTGTGGAAGATAATAAATAGAGAAACAGGTAAATCAAAAACTCGTGATAATAAAATCGCTCTAAACAATGGTGACAAACAAATCACCTCAAACAAAGACGTGGCCTTAGCGTTCGAAGATTATTTCTCCACCATAGCCATTAATACCACGAAATGTCTTCAATCATCTGCGATTGAAGCTCAAAAATCACTTTGTGCTAATGTTACTAAATGTAATGTTAGCTTTGATTTTAGCTATGTAGATTCAGCTACTATTGTTAAGGTATTTAAATCGCTCAGTTTAAAAAAAACTGAGGATTTATGGGGAACTTCAGTTAAAGTCATCCATCATGTCATAGATATAATTGCTCCTCACTTAGCTTTAATCTACAATAATTGCATTTCAGAGGGGGTCTTTCCAAATCTTATGAAATATAGTAAAGTCATACCACTTTTTAAATCAGGTGAGATGAGTGATTTAACGAATTTCCGTCCCATTTCTATTCTACCTGTTTTAAGTAAAGTTTTTGAGAAGTTAATGTTAAATGATATGTTAGGTCACTTCAATAGAAATAAACTGCTTAACAGTAATCAGTTCGGGTTCACCAGAGGACGATCCACAACTGATGCAGCATCTGTACTCATTAAATATATATACAATATTTGGGAGAAATCTTGTGATGCAATAGGAATTTTTTGTGACCTTTCCAAAGCTTTCGATTGCGTAGATCATGCGACTCTCATATTAAAATTAGAACATTATGGTCTGACTAATAATTCTCTAAATCTCATGTCCTCATATCTTAGTGATAGGACACAAACGGTTGTTGTAAACAGAACACAGTCCATTGGAGCAGCTGTTAAATTAGGTGTGCCTCAGGGCTCCATATTAGGTCCTTTCTTATTTTTGGTTTACATTAATGACTTACCACCCATGATAGAGAATATTTGTGATATTGTGCTATTTGCTGATGATACATCATTGATTTTCAAGGTAGACCGAAAATCCGTCAATTACACTAGGATAAACGCCACGCTAGGTAAAGTACATAATTGGTTTACTAGTAACAATTTGCTACTCAATGCTAGGAAAACTAAATGTGTTAGGTTCGCTTTGCCTAATGTTAGACCGGTAGAATCTAGTATATTTCTAAATGGCGAGTGTTTGGAAATGGTAGATAAGGCGCTTTTCTTAGGGATAACTTTAGACAAAAACTTGCAATGGAGTCCCCACATAGCAGTACTAGCAGGTAAATTAAGTTCTGCAGCTTATGCTGTTAGGAAAATCAGGCAACTTACGAATGTTGAGACAGCTCGCTTAGTTTATTATAGTTATTTTCATAGTGTTATGTCATACGGTATTCTGGTTTGGGGAAAAGCTGCTGACATACAGACTATATTCGTGTTACAAAAAAGAGCCATCCGTTCTATATATAACCTAAACTCCCGTGATTCTTTAAGATTACTATTTAAAGAAATTAGTATTTTGACAGTAGCTTCACAATTTATTTATGAGAATATTATTTATGTCATTAAAAATCAGGACTCTTTTATTAAGAATTGTGATATACATAATTTTAATACAAGAAATAAAAATAAAATAGCTACTAAAAAATTTCGTGTTCGTAAGGTTTTTAAATCATTTGTAGGTCAATGCATCCATTTCTATAATAAATTACCTGACGAAGTTTTAAAGTTACCATTTCCAGTACTTAAAACTTACTTGAAAAAGTCGCTGATGTCTAAAGCTTACTATAGGGTCGAGGACTATCTATCAGATAAAAGTGCTTGGCCTAAACTAAACACCCAAATAACTTAATAATAACTTCATCGTAAGAAATATGTAAACATTGTATATTGTCTAGGGGACACGGTTTCTGTAGGAGAATGTATCGAAACTTTTTATGTAGTTGTATTACACCATCATAATTAAGTATAATTTTTCATAATTATTTTCTATTACTTACTACCAATTAGTTCTGGAGAAAACTCAGAGTTTTGGCACATTTTCCTGCTCAACTACGCGTGAATACATTTATTTCTTATCTTATGTTAGATTCATTGTTTTATATAATGCTAGGTTAAGTTTTAAAATTGTACCTATATTTAAAAAACGACTAACTGTTGAGTTTCTTGCGGCGCTTCTTCTCAGCAGTGGTCTCTTGCGAAGCGCTGGTAGATTTTTGACGTGTAAAAGTGCCCGTGCGGCCTACTTACTGAATAAACATCTTTTATCTTTTTTTATCTTTTTTTTGAATTAATAATGCCTTCACTATTTTATCGTGAATAAACTCCCATGAAAAAAAAAAAATTAAAGAAATAAATGTCAAAATGTATAAAAAATATATTATTATTATAAATCTATTAAAAATGTATAAAATATATATGGAAATCGGCCAAAAGTTTGTCATTAAAAATATATCGAATACTGGTTAGGCTAACGGTTGTAACAGCTGCTACGAAATAAATAGTATATAATAGTAGGTATGTATGTAGTACGACCCAGACCCGCCTAGCCTCTTCCCCACTTCTCCACGAAATACCTTTTGATGGGCTACAATTTTTCGTAGGTCACTCAAGTATATCTACTCAGGTATATATAATTTATCTTAAAATAGTTATAAATAGGCATCTACGCATATAACATATTTATTATTATATATATATACACGGTATTTCGTGGAGAAGTGGGGAAGGGGCTAGGCGGGTCTGGGTCTTACTACATACATACCTACTATTATATACTATATATTTCGTAGCAGCTGTTACAACCGTTAGCCTAACCAGTATACGATATATTTTTAAAAACAAACTTTTGGCCGATTTCCATATATATTTTATACATTTTTAATAGATTTATAATAATAATATATTTTTTATACATTTTGACATTTATTTCTTTAATATTTTTTTTTTCATGGGAGTTTATTCACGATAAAATAGTGAAGGCATTATTAATTCGATTTTGTCTTTTCAGATTATCAGTATGGATGATTGCATTTTCTGAGAAGATTTACTGTAGTAACATATATTTTTTTTTTCACCATCGTAAAGTAGAGATTTCAACGAACAGAAACCATACCAACTTTTTGAAAAAAGCTGATATTTTGACGGGTGAATTTTCGATTGAAAATTAGGGTGTTTTTTCGATATTAATTCAAAATAAGGTGAAAAAATAAATATTTTTAATCAAATAAATTACAGCGTATTTGGGACATAAAAAGGTAAGTTTTCACCAAATTTCGTTAAAAAAAAAAAATGTTTGTAAAAGATAAAAATAAAAAACCAAAAACTTGGTTTTTTGGATTTTTCACATAAATTTTGAGGTTATGTGAAAAAAGTGTAAATACAAAAGTTTTAGATCTTTTTATTACCTACAACTTTGCCATTTGATTTTTTTCGATAGGACTTTTAGTTTTGCCGGAAATCGAGAAAAACCGTTTTTTACTCTTAAAAACTCACCCCCACCCCCTTCCCGACCTCAGATCGCCCGTAAATTA
>CAWYPN010000178.1:0-15589 GCA_963966035.1 Acleris laterana
ATAGGTACTTAAGCGATCCTTCACTGAGTAAAATCAAAATCAAAATCAAAATATTTATTCAGTAAATTGGCCACATGTGGCTCTTTACACGTCGGTAATATAGGGTGAGTCTACCAGCGCTTCGGACGAGACCATCATTGCGGAGAAGAAGCGCCGCAAGAAACTCCAGCAGAAGGTCATTTTTCCAATCACAATAACATAGTACTTAAAACTAAGTTACATTAAGTAAAGTAAGTTACATTAGGTAATAAAGTAATAAATAATAAATTCTTAAAAGTACCAAAAATATTTTTTTTTACAAATGTAAGGTCAATAAACCTTAAACTTGATAAAAAAAATCTTTGAGAACAACACGACGAGGTCTCTACGTCAAAAAGCCGTAACTAGAATAATTTATTTAAGTAAAAAAAAAAAAAGTCCTTGCAAATGTGAACAGACCGGAACCCACAAACAGCACCCGTAAGTAAACGCACTGCGTTCAATACAGCTTTGTGATTGGTCCCGTTTGACTGACCTTTTGTTTCTGACACGATTTGAACCACCCTGTGCGTTCGTGAGCGCTGTGAGACATCATAGTGACGTTTGTGAATACGGGTGTTACTATACTGCGAACGCCCACGAGGAAGAATCTCGTACATTGACCTTTGCCGTAGAACGCCGTATTATTATAGGAACCAGTTTTACAAACCATGCTACCGGTTTGTTTTGGCATGGAGATTGCTAACGAGCATACAAAAAACATTACACGCTTCAATCTTTAAAATGACGCAATATATTTTAATGCGATTTTCATAAACAGATAATAATAAAAGTGTTTTTTTAATGGGTCGTTGCTCGAGCAAATCTGTTTTGCTTGTCTTTTGATAGTATTTTTTTTTTTATGAGTATGCAATTATTATGAATATATCGAAAACCAATTTCAATTTTAAATATTTAGCACACGGAGATTTTACTTTAATCCTCATATAGAGATAATAAATTTTTAATATTCCACCAAAATCACACATACAAACACCGAAACATTTGTATCCATTAATAATAAATTCGAATACAACAAAAATAATAAACAAAAATAATACTTCAAAACGGTAAAATAAAAACTCAGGTTATTTTCATAACATTGCTTAATACGTCAAATAAATAAATTATTAAATTAAATATGACAGTATAGTACATTACTTAACAAGGGCTGTAAAAGAAAGAAAGCCCGAAATCGCAGGTATTTGAGACCCGAGCCGTAGGCGAGGGTTGTAAATATGCGATAGAGGGCTTTCTTTTTTACTGCCCGTGATGAGTACACAATTTTACGTCTTCACCTGGCCACAATGCGAGTTTTACCGTGCGCGCAGCGTGCGATAAAACTCACATTATGGCCAGGTGTTACGTAAATAAATAAATAATACAAAGACGTGAGGAGTAACCATTACAACAAGGTTAATTTTAAGTCTTATGCGGTGAGAGTACGCACCAAAGATCTATCGACTTTTAAGGAGGAATTCTGGACGAGGGGTGTCATATTTCGATGATTTCGTGACCGCCGGCTAGCTGACACCGCAAAAGTGTATAAATAATCATATTGTTATGTATGTTAGTCTGTAGGGTATTTGTAAATATGAGCCTTGTTGTCTGAAATAAAGTTTATTCTATTCTATTAATATTAATCTACTTAAATTTACTCCATTAACATCTCTTCACTTCATAAGTTTATTTTAACCGTGAAAACTAATAAACTAATCACGAAAAAAATAAATAATTACTATTAATTTCCTTTAATAAATCTACACAATAACTAGTCTTTATATTATTTATTTACTATTGCCTTGAAAATTATCAATATTATTTTTAGGGTAAGTAATTAATTAATGTAATTAAATTTGTTTAATTAAAATCTTTAGAGCCATGTCCACATTATGAACTTCCAAACGACTGTACCAAATTGGAAAATTCTTGTTTCTTTTGAAAATAAAGAGTCAGTGCTACCCAATATTGATGCAGTTGTTACCTGGAGTGCACGGCGGGCGGCTGCCGGTGGCGCGGGCGCGCGAAGCGCAGGTTGAGGTCGCGCGCCGGGTCCGCCGCGTACTTGTCGCTCGCGTTCTGCCGGCGCCGGCGCAAGGCTACAATATAATTAAAAAAAACGAATAAAAATCTTGCCTCATCCAAGGATCGGAAATTCGGATCGATATTTACCTAATCTTTGGCGGCGGCGATGTTGTTCAATTGTATGGAGCCGGACTCAATATTAATTTACTAACTAAGTTCCCGGGATTTAGGAATAAATAAATTAAGCCAACATAAATTCGTAATTAAGTATTGACATTCAATATTTGAAGAGTTATTTTTTAAATTAAGATTTACCAAAAATGTTATTTATTTTACGGGTAACTCATCTAACTTAACCTAACGAAGTCTCAGGAGCAAATTGACGTAACGTTTTATCCTACATGTTAAATAATTAAAATAAACGTTTTGTAGAATCCCAGAATCCCGGAAATTATATTATTAAAATAATGTTTTTAAGAAGCCGACGCCATATTCACTCAACTTTTTCCGGGATTTTGCCAACTTTAGGTAAATATCGATCCGAATTTCCGATCCCTGCTCATCTTAGATTTTATTTTTTATTTATTTAGGCATCAAACAGTTATATTTTAACCCCCTTACTAATAAACGTTGAGTAGCGGTGGTATAGCTATACAATGTTTTGTCCTTATCTGTAATTGTGACATTTGAATTTGACAGATAAGGACAAAACATTGTATAGCTATACCACCGCTACTCAACGTTTATTAGTAAGGGGGAAAGTGTTTACAATAATAATACGTTATTTGACAAAAGTCAAATCAGCTTCTTTTTATGAAACATCAAAAACGCTCCGTTACTATGGAATTTATAGGGATTACTATCTTGTGACGTCACAATCAAACAGCGTCCGTATTGTTGGATTTTATGAATTTAAAAATCTTAAAATAGCAAACATAAAATTAAATAAAAGATTGATGTTTTCCTAGTATTTTCATAACGTTTATCTGTTGTTAATGAAAAACCAATTTAATTTCACTCTTGTCAAATACCCTATTAATAAGACCTGCCTCCTATTTCACCATCTTGAAAATCACCTGTAACAGGTAACACTTCGATAAACATTGCAAAGTTAACACGCTGGTACATCACTGGGTTTCATATAAGCTGCGTCATGTACACTGAAATGTCACCTGTCACCTGTCATTGTCATGATAGTGAAACAGGGAGCTAAGGATCGATTTTTGAATCTCACTGATGACATCGAAATCGCTATTTTACGAATTCGTAATTGAATTTCATACTCTAACTGCCAACATGCAGGTAACCTGCCGTTTTTGTCATAGACTCATAGACAAGCGAGTAGTTGAGTACCGTCCTACGCCGATTTTTCCAAATTACCATCCATCCATAGATAATATCGATGATTCCCTATCCTTATTTGTTGGTAGTCACTGGAGTTGACTGTAGGGGTAGAACGACACGTATCAATGTCATGTTAAAACGGTTTGGTATTTAAGACTGCGCCGAGCGTACGCCGGATGTACAGTGGCGCCCTCATTACTATTATTGTGTTTTCTAATAAACTAACGTATTTTCTTGAAATTGATCGGTAGATTTTTGTAGTACAAATGAAAACACAACTTATAGGGTATATCACATAGTTTAATAACAATTCACCTTCGGGTTATTAACTTAACGGAAAAAAAGTGGCCACCTTTTCCCGTTAAGCTGACTACTCAAAGGGTAATTGTTATTAAAGTTTGTGACGTATCCCATAAATTGTGTTTTTACTTGCGCTACAAAAACGTATCGTTTGATTGCAAGGAAATTATTTAAATACTAATGAGGGCGCCACTGGACGCTCGAGGTTTGCTCGGTGCAGTCTTAAACTATCAGCTGTCGGTGGCAAGTAATTAGTGAAATAGTCACGTGTGATTTGGTTTACGAGCGGGTGGTTACTCGTATTCGATATCATAGGTGTGAGAATTTTAGTCACCAAAGAGTCAGTGGAAATTGTCGTCCATTCGACCTCCTGAGGAGTGCTATAATTTGAAATAAAGGACCAAACCAGTAGACAGTTCACGTCGTACGCTCACGAGCGTTAATTTGGGACCATTGTATGGCTAATTTTCGTCACAAAACTGACAAAGTCAAAGTTCCTTAACGGGTCAAATTTTTTTTCGATGCATTGTAATTGGTCCCTGGGAAATGTGACAGAGTAGTGGTTTTTGTAGGAAGTAATATTTTATTTTGTTTGACAATGTTTGACAATACTTCACTGATTCAAATAAAACAAACATTTATTTAGATTAAAAAAACATTACTACTTAAAGAGAACAATTACGATTGTGACAGTTTTTTTTTTATGGCATAGAGAAGACAAACGAGCACACAGGCCACCTGATGGTAAGTGGAAACTGTGACCCATAGACATTCCCATTCACAAGACTGCAATGCAATCCTAAGACTGCAAATGCGTTGCCAACCCTGAGGACTAAGATGGAATGCCTCTATGCTAGTCATTTCACCGGCTGTCTTATCCCCAAACCGGAACACAACAGTGCGAACACTGCTGTTTGGCGGTAGGTTAATGGATAAGATGGTGGTAGCGATCCGGACGGACCCTGCACAAGGTCCTACCACCCGCAAAAGAGTAGAGTGGGTAGGGTGGAAAATTTCAATGCATCGAAAAAGAATTTTGACCCTAATTTCAGTCCTTAATTGGGTACACTTTTTAGTGAAAACGCCCGGGTACCAAATTAAATCTCGTGACTGTACAATACAACCCAACACTCACCGGGCGTGAGCTCGTCGGTCGCGGGGGACAGCGGCCCGTCGCCGCTCCAGGACGCGCACTTGGCGAGGCGGTTCTCCGCGAGCGCTATGGGGATGCGGGAAGTCGTAGCGCTCGTCGTCGAACGCTGGAACAAACATACAACAGTTAATCCAACTAACATTATAAATGCAAACGTTTGTTTTAGTTTTAGGGAGTAATTTAACCGGTTATTAACAGTTTTTTCATGAAAATAACCGGTTATTTGCACTCCCAAGTTAGTTTGTTATTCCTTCACGCTGCAACGGCTAGACGGATTTGGATGAAATTTGAAATGCAGATAGTTTAAATCTTGGATTTACCACAAAGACTATTTAAAAGTTTCCGGGGGAATAACGATAATCGAAATCTAGTCGGACGAACACGCGGGTAGAAGCTATAAATACATAAAGGTAGGGCGTTCTGGTGGAGATCACGGAAAACAGATGAATGGTAGCACAAAACCGATCGTTGTGAAGATCCTTGGCTTGACCTACATCTCCAAAAAAGCCTAAAAACAAAAACCAAAAAGCCTACATTGCCATTTTCATTTTATGTCTGACTTAGCAAGGGCGACAGAGCCCCGCATGCGGAGCTCCAATTCTTGTGCAATTTGCCCTTCGGCCATTTGAAGTTATCTAACGAACCTAATAATCTAGTAGTAATTTTGCCGTTATAGCGGTTGTTTTTTCTATTTAATAGTCAGCAAAGTCCTTCTTTTACAATAAAAGTACCAGGCGACCATAACCGTGCAACAGTTCTACGTCCCTCTTATCCCTATAGTCCCTTACTTGCACTTTAAACTGTCAGTACATTTTGTCACTAGGTATTTTATAGAAACATAATAATTGCCGATAACTATTAAGATACTGGTTCAATGTACATAAGCTTATAAGACAACAGCGTTTAAAATGGCGTATCTATACTTATACAGTGTGTTACCAGCACCCTGGCTTTTTTTAAAGTAGGTTAAAATAACGTATATATCTGTAACGTAACTATGACACTAATTTAATTAATTAACAACTTTTCAGGCTTTGTTAATTTTCTAACAAAATGTTAATTGCCAGTAATGTAAAGCACAGCAATTTGACAAGTGTAAATGACACTCGACGGATACTTTGATTATTATGATTTGCCCCCGTACCACGTCATGCCTTGTACCAAGCAAGAGCGATACTGATAACGATGAACACGCAGCACATGCACTACATTAAAAATTGACAGTATCTAAGAAAATTAATTGTGAAGTTATTTTAATTGTTTTTTAATTGATAATACTTGCAAACAATTGCTAAAGCAACATATTATCGGCAGTTTTAATAAATGCCCACATGCCGGTAACACACTGTATTATAAAGCTGAAGAGTTTGTTTGTTTGTTTGCTTGAACGCGCTAATCTCAGGAACTACTGGTCCGATTTGAGAAATTCTTTCAGTGTTAGATAGCCCATTTATCGAGGAAGGCTATGGTCTGTATATCATACTCACATAAAACGAAGGGAAGCGAGGGCGGGTCGCTAGTGGCGTATAAAATAATAAAACACTTACATCTCTCAAGCTGTGGGAGCCATCGCCGCCCGCGCACGACACTTCTCGCTTGATTACTGGACTGTTCCTGTAAAAAAAAACAACTGTAATCGATACCCAATTGGAGAAGAAAAAACAAATTTATTACCACATAAAAACTATATCAAAATCCGCTGTGTGGTTAAGGAGCAGTTAGCGGATATACAGACAGATGTCGAAAGCGTCTCTATATTATACAAAGATAAAGACTGTTAAAATTTAATTTTTGTGACAAAATTTTATTGCCGACTGTACTTTTTTTGCGCAATAGTCATCTACTTGTCAAGACGATTCTAACAAGCCCTAACACGACGGGTTTATCATGTGTAATTTAGGAGTTCCTATGGCCACCCTGAGTCTCCATCATCAGATCAGCTCGATTAGAACTTAAAGCGTATGCAAATTTTCAGCTTCATCGGAAACCGGGAAGTGGGTCAAATTTAACTTGCAAGATTTGGCAAGTTAAGACTGCACCGAGCAAACGTCGAGCGTCCAGTGGCGCCCTCATTACTATTATTGTTTTCTAATAAACTAAAGAATTTTCTTGAAATTGGTTGGTAGGTTTTTGTACTACAAATGAAAACACAACTTATAGAGTATATCTCATAGTTTAATAACAATTCACCTTCGAGTTATCAACTTAACGGAAAAAAGTGGCCACCTTTTCCCGTTAAGCTGACTACTCAAAGGGTAATTGTTATTAAAGTTTGTTACGTATCCCATGAATTGTGTTTTTACTTGCGCTACAAAAACGCATCGTCTGATTGCAAGGAAATTCTTTAGTTAATTAGAAAACACAATAATAGTAATGAGGGCGCCACTGGGCGCTCGGCGTTTGCTCGGTGCAGTCTTTAATATAAGCTTTTAAGAATAAGTTCTACCTGTCAGGTATTGTGTCTAGTCTGGTCCTCTCTATGGCGGGGCTTTGGCTCTTCTCCCCGCTACGGGTCAACGACCTGGCGATAAAAAAAAAATAGGGTTATACAAAAACAATCATAATGGAAAATTGCAGAGATGGAGTGTTCCTTCAACAAACAAACGAGAAAAATATAGCTTCTAAAATATACGATACATGATTTTCTATAAATGTTAGACTTTGGTATGGAGTTTTTTTTTGGAACTACGATTTTTTTTGCTCACTAATGTTCATTTGACAAAGGAATACTTCCCGCCGCATTATTTTATATTTTTTGTGGTCAAAAGTCTAACCTTACTTACTTTCCTTCCTTACTTATCTCATAAGCCCATGTAACCTTTGTAATATCGTCGATGAAACTGCAGAACCGCGTAAGTAACATTTTAAATAAGGAGTAAAATGCACCTTTTCAATAAGACAGTAAGGTTTATTTTGCCTTATAATAACCGACGATATATGTAATGGTTTAAACAGACAAACACGCAGGCTTAGGCTTTTTTTAACATTTTTACACGACTTAAAAAAAAACAAAGCTAAAGCTAGCACAGAGTAGAGAAAAGTGGCAATTACTTCACCGACAAGAGCCTAGCTCTTAAATTTAATGATGATGATGAAAAAAAAACAATCTGGTTTTCAAAGCTTGCTTTTTATTAGACTTGTAATTAAATTCCAGCTTAACAAATGAACTTTATTTAAAAAAACAACGGCCTTTATTACGACAAAAGTACCAGGCGACCATAACCGCCCAACAGTACGTACCTCTTATCCCTGTGGTCAGTCGCGTCGTAGTATATGGAGGCGTCTTCGTGATTGCGAATCGGCTCACCGCCGCTAACTACTGAGTGTATTTTAACTGAAACAAACATGTTTAACTGTTATACACCTTTTTGAGTCTGTATTCGACAGATACACCACCTTTTTGAAACACAAACACAAGTAAACAGAAAAAAACCCCAATATAATGGCGATTCCTTTCAGAGTTAATATCTTTTTAACGACCTAACCGATTTTCATGAAACCTACCTAAGAACCACTCTAATATAACTAGCTTTCGAATTAATAATTAACCACCCATATTGAAGTGACTGTATTGAAAAAATATGTCATAAGTTACTTTGGCAAGTAGCTTTAGAAGGCGTATATAGTGTGGATTTCAAAATGCTATGGAAATTTGGAAAAAAAACACGCTGCGCGCAAGCACGGGATAGGGCGGACTGGTACTATTTCGTGGCCAGCCCGTTCTCCCGACTTAAAACTTCACAAGAGTGACAAAACAAAATACCCTCTTCTAATTTCTGCTATCCTGGTATTTAAGCTCCTATTGCTGTTAGCCTTCTTACCTTTCCATGACAAGATTCACGTACTCCCTTTAATTCTAGCTTATCACCATACGTCGTTATCGTGGGGGCAAAAATGATTTCACAGAACTGAAAGATTATGAAATAATAGGTCATAACAGAAATGACACTCGTATCTAGAAACGTTTATACCTACGAGTTTAAAATGTATAAATTTTCTTTCTAATATCTTACCTCCGTATTTAACTCAATTAGCAGTACACATTTAAAAAAATAGCTACGGGTTCCTAACGTTAACCTCTTCAGTCACTTTTCCTGCTACTTTAGACATTTGTCATTCTTCGTCATCTTGTCATCTAAATTAAATTTGAGTGCAAATGGAAAACAGTATTTAAAAAATTTAAACTAGGTGTGGAGGAAAAAACTTGATTTGACTTTTTTTTAATTAAATTTGACATGTTGACTTATGGTTAAGCGTTTACTCAGTATAAGACAATTTTGATTGACCTTTTCAGCGAAAATTACGTGCGAGATATGAAGAACTTTTTGGAGGCTTATAATGTATAGGCAGAATATTCCGTTTATACTAAATAGACGTTCTGTTATATGTGTTCTTTGATAGATTTGTTCTTGCCCCCGCGATAACGACGTATGCTTACCACGTGATCAAGGGAAAGAAACAGACCGTTGTCCTATTCCATCATAGTTTCGCTGCTTACCAGAATGTCCAGGGGAGGCAGAGTCGGGCGGCCGCACGCGTATTTCCAACCGACTCGACACCGTGGCGCCCTCTGGCGGGTCTTGCTTCTCGGGCCGGCGCGGCGGGGCCGCCGCCGAAGAACTCGAGAGGCTCTGGAAAGAAAAAATAGACTCTTTTATGTTCATAGCATCCTAGTACCACGCACCAAAATATTATATAGTAGATTGTGTCACAAGGGAGCAAAATGACATATTTACGGCGAGGGCGTACATTGAATCTTGAACGAAGCGAAGGATTCTAAAATAGAATCCTGAGCGTAGTGAGGGATTCAAGTGTTAACGCCCCAAGATGGAAATAATTTTGCTACCATGTGACACATACTGCTTTTCACATCACCTATGAGGAAAATTGACATGAAGGCACCACAGATAGCATATCCGTACATCAAATCGATAGTTATGATGACTGTCCATTATTAAAGTATCGATTTTAAAAAATAACCTAAGTACTCAGTATAGCCATGTTTATTAATCTTACTTAATAAATTTACAGTAAAATGTTATTACCTTTAAAAAATAATAGTCAGATAGATAAAAAAACATGGACTTAATCGATTAAATTGTAATCGATTATGAGAGTGTTAGGTTCGAAGCTGTTTTAATCAATTGTAGTCGATTATGTGCATACTATTTTCATATTTCATTGCGTTTATATTTTATACTGGCAACAAAAGGTCCTTGAACAGAAAAGTGCCACTTTGCTCCCTCCTAGCAGGGAGGCAAAGTCCCCTTTCCGAATAGGTGTTGTGAAAAGGAATTTTCATTGGTTTTAAAGGATTTTCTAATTAAAGCAACCCTGGACTAGTTTCCTTTTCGTAGCCTTTTTCCGTTTTCCTGGTATACCCCTGCCATTTCCGCCATAAATGGCCGACCTGCTGTCAACCTTTTGCTGAGTTCTGCCATCCCGGTACCGAGGGATCGTTCCATTGACAGAACTCGTTCCTTAACACAAATTATTTACTCCTATTTCTGCTTTCTTGGTAGCATTCCCTAACGGCCACTTGCACGCTGAATTTAACCCTGGGTTAAGGCGCTAACTCGAGTTAGTAAACGTCAGATTCATACGACAACTGTCATTTTAACTCGAGTTAGTGCCTTAACCCAGGGTTAAACTTTTCGTGCAAGTGGCCCTTAGTAACTTAATTTGAACGGGCCTTAGAACGTAGGTACCAGGATATCAGAACCCAGAATCTTCTGCTGCCCTGTTTGTTATACTAGTAATCAGTCAAGTATTAGGATAACAGGGCATAGCAGAAGCTTGTAGGTTTTTAACAGCGAAACCGCGAAGGTCCTTTGTTTGTACCTCTTGTGTTTCCCTTACTTATAAACGTGGAATAAGCTTGGACTAGTTTATGTCACTTTCTATCAGGGACCGGAAAACCCGTTCCTTTGCTTAAGCCGTTCGAACGGCTTACCCGTTCATACGGTAAACCAATCGTTTCGGTAACCTCTTCACCGGCTTACCCAACGATGAGATAGCCCTATCAAGCCAGGTTACCCTAACCGTATCCCTTTGGTAACCGCTTACCGAATGTTGTTGGATTTGGTATTAAGCGCTTACCGTTCGGGTTAGGGTAACCCCTTCGCCACCTTCCCGCGCGTGCCGCTATTTTTTAGGTACTTATATTTGATGCCACGTTGTATTCATAATACCGATGAGCTGTGTCACTTTTTTGTTTAGGCATAATAAAGCCGGGAGTAGGTATGTACAGTCGCCATCAGATATATCGGAGCGGCCGAGGTACTCAAATATTTCTGAGCAGCAATAAATTTCAATAAATTCTTTACGGTAAATAAGGCCAATAAGATCTGAACATCCAATTCGCCACAAATATATGAGCAGTGGTTTTTCAATTAAATCTGAACACACAACGAGACAATAATATCTGAAAGCACAACTCGTCAAAGTTATCTGCACAGACAGGGTGATCATAAATATCTGAACATTTAAGGAAAATATACCTTAAAGCACTAGGCATACAGTTTAAATGTAATCGTACAGATGTAATGAATTTTCCTTTTACAAAATAAGTAGGTAGGTATACAAAATATAAATCTGCGAAAAGCAACTTCACGGTCTTCACAAGAGACACATTTGAATAAAATATTTGGCAATTCACAAAAACGGTAGCATAACTGTCATTGCATATAATTCACAGCGTGTATTATCAAATGCAAATATGTAATATTGAAGCTGCTTAGCTGCCAATAGGTACGAATGCTTTGCAATATTTCATCCACTATTGTGTCAGTCCCCATGGCCTAGCGGTTTAGTAATTAGAAATCATAATTTATATATACCTACCGTTGCATCAGGGTTCAAATCCTCAATTGTGCTTATTTTTTGTATTTTATTAAGAATTCATGTTCATTTTTTTTTTTAAATGAAACCTGTATACAAACTTAACGTCAATATTTATAGAAACTCGTTAGTTTTCAAAACTACAAAAAAAAACAAAACATAGTGAGTTCAAGCCTCCGTACCGCTCAATTTTCTTGATGATTCCAAATAGAAAAAAAATACAAAAAGATGGTCTTTGATTTTGTATAAACTAAACGGCCATACAGAGTCCGAGCGACACATGCATACCGCACGATTCGCACAGTACGAGTAAGATAAGGACGCCATTAGTATCACGATGACGTCACGCTCTATCTCAGGCCAGGCAGTGTATACACCCTACATCCAGCAGAAAACTCTTTTTAGTTTTGACATTGATAAAACCGAATGGTGGTTGTGTAGAAAATGTATTCCAGCGTAGTACGTTAAAGAATTTTAAACTGTATGGTAAGTGATTTAAGGTATATTTTCCCTAAATGTTCAGTTATTTATGATCACCCTATAACTTTGACGAGTTGTGCTTTGAGATATTATTGTCTCGTTCAGATTTAATTGAAAAACCACTGCTCATATATTTGTGGCGAATTGGATGTTCAGATCTTATTGACCTTATTTACCGTAAAGAATTTATTGAAATTTATTGCTGCTCAGAAATATTTGAGTACCTCGGCCGCTCCGATATATCTGATGGCGACTGTACACTTACTACTTTTTTTAAATAACAATAACAGTTAATATCTTTACTTGATAAATTACAGTCTCTTATTACCAAAACGACACACCAAATCTTAGCTCATCAAATTAACTTTCACTTACTAATATAACTACGGAGATGCGCAACGTTCGCAAATCACTAAGAAAGTGACGAGTAATATGCGTGCAATAAACAAATAAATAGGCAAACAAGTGACAAAAGGTAGTTTACGCCAAAAATTGATCACAAGGACCCAACATTTTTGCAAAAATATGCTTAAAGATCAAGGACCAAGGCTGCGACGGCGGCAATTCATAAAGCTTTGACAAATGCCGCCACGAGCGGCTCGTGCCACAGGCCACTGCACTCACCTTTGATTGAAGCGCGCGCGCCGCCCGAGTTTTGGTTTCTATAGGTTTCTATAAACGGTCCAAAAATATGTCGTACGTAGTTCGTCTAAGAACTAAAATTGCTTGAAGGTATTTTAAGCGGTAACCCATTCGGAGGTTTTGATACTGGTAAGCGGTAAGCGAAATTAACTCAATCGAATGGATTATCCGTTTAATGTGTAACCCGATGAAGCGCTTACCGAAATGTGCGGGTTTATAAAAATCAGCGCTATAAAAACCCTTTAAAAACCCCGGGTTAGGGTAAGCGGGTCCGGTCCCTGCTTTCTATCAGATGCAAATGTCACAATTACAGATGAGGACAAAGCATGTCACTTTCTATCAGATGCAAATGTCACAATTACAGATGAGGACAAAGCATGGCATAAACTATACCAAGCTTATTCCACGTTTATAAGTAAGGGGGAGTTGGTTAAAAACAATAATGATTGGGCTCCTCGTAATTTGCCATCCCGCTGCTCAACATTTTTCTATGCTATGCAATTATGGAACCTGTAGGTTCTAGGGCTTCTCAAAACAAAATACCCTCTTCTTATTTCTGCCATCCTGGTAGTTTAGCACCTATTGGCGTTAGCCTTCTTACCTTCGTCATCCAGCTTTAGCAATCCTTCTACTATGTCCTGTTAACCTAGTACTAGAATTAAGCTTTATCTAGGGGACACCGTTGATGTAGGAAAACATATCGAAACTTTTATGTGGTCATCTTGCACCGTGTTATAAGTTATAAACACACATATGAATGGGTTTTAGTTTTTTTTTCCCTCTTTCTTCCTTTATCTCTCACGTAAGATTTTTGGCATGTTTTCCTGCTGATCTACGCATGTTATTGGATATTATATTGAATTTAATATTTATTGCTTTATATAATGCTAGATTAATTTGTACCATTGTAATATGTTTAAAAAATGACTGACTGCTGAGTTTCTTGCGGCGTTTCTTCTCAGCAGTGTCTCCTCTTGGGAAGCGCTGGTAGATTCTTGACGTGTAAAAGTGCCCGTACGGCCTACTTACTGAATAAATATCTTTTATCTTTTATCTTTTTTTTAAGGGGGTTCCTCACAATTGCGGCCTTCTGCTGTCTCCTGCTACCCTGGTACCTAAAGATCATACGTAGGTTTTAGGGCTCCTTACCGGTAAGCTGTTGGCTCGAGCCGGTGGACTCTCCGGCGCCTCCCCCTCGTGTCTAGAGGCGACGCCGCGCATGACGTCGACGCGGTAGCGCAGCGAGCCTGCAGCGCCGCCGTCGAAGGAAGCCTGCTGGAGCAATGGAGGCCGGAGCTTGCGGACGTGCGAGCCTGTGGAAGATGTTGGTCAGTTATGGTTGCCTGGTACTTTTAGTTTAATTGCGACCATGACATATAGGAAATCTTAAGTAATAAAGTGAGGAAAGCTTGAGATGCTAGTCTCAAGACGTGTCAGAAGTCGCAATGAAAGATGTAGAACTTTCTCACAATTAAAAAAAAAACTTTAAATTACTGAGAATATTCTTGAAAACATTAAATAACATTGAGTATATTCTTGGAAATTACTAAGGTAAGTTTAACACTGTAGTTTCGTCGGTACATACACCTACAATGCTGACAACTACGACTGTTTATTTTGACGTGTTAAAGATGTGCATCGTAACATTCGTAACATCAGGGTCTCTATTCTACAAGGACAAACAATATTGCTTTTAAACAGTTATCGTATTGTCACCGTTACGATAGCTCTTACGCCAGCGGACGGACCAGCGCGGGTTTGGGTTGTAGGCAGAGTCACCAGATCTATCACTTCAGGACACTATTAGATTCTATCATCCTTTTACGTTCAGAATGTAAACTCTCACCCCAAAGTCAGAATTCGTAGTATTCCTAGGTTTTTTGCGGGTCGTAGGACCTTGTGCAGGGTCCGTCCGGATCGCTACCACCATCTTATCCATTAACCTACCGCCAAACAGTAGTGATCGTATTGTTGTGTTCCAGTTTGGGGATAAGACAGCCGGTGAAATGACTAGCATCGAGGCATTCCATCTTAGTCCTCAGGGTTGGCAACGCATTTGCAGTCTTAGGATTGCATTGCAGTCTTGTGAATGCGAATGTCTACGGGTCACAGTTTCCACTTGCCTGTGTGCTCGTTTGTCTTCTCTATGCTATAAAAAGCGGCCAAGTGCGAGTCGGACTCGCGCATGTAGGGTTCCGTACCACTATACATCTAAATAAATGTATTTCTTTATTCTTTATTATATTGGAGTGGATTGAATGAAAGGTAAAATGCGGTTTACGATTTATAACGTATTAAAAAAAACTAATTATTAGATCTCGTTCAAACCAAATTTCGGTGGAAGTTTGCATGGTAATGTACATCATATATTATTTTTACATTTATCATTCCCTTATTTTAGAAGTTACGGGGGGGGGGACTCACATTTTTCCACTTTGGAAGCGTCTCTCGCGCAAATTATTCAGATTAGAAAAAAATTATATTAGAAACCTCAATATCATTTTTGAAGAGCTATCCATAGATACCCCACATGTATGGGTTAGATCAAAAAAAAATTGAGTTTCAGTTCTAAGTATGGGGAACCCCAAAAATTTATTGCTTTTTTTCTATTTTTGTATGAAAATCTTAAAGCGGTTCACCGAATACATCTACTTACAAAGTTTCCACAGTATAGCTCTTATAGTTACGGAAAAAAGTGGCTGTGACATACGGACGGACAGACGGACGGACGGACAGACATGACGAATCCGTTTTTTGCCATTCGGCTACGGAACCCTAAAAAGGCCC
>CAWYPN010000179.1:0-12566 GCA_963966035.1 Acleris laterana
AGACGAAATGTGCGAAGACATTTCTTCGAGCGGAGCAAAATTTTTAATGTTGGTTCTGACTTCCCCAATGCGCTTAGCCTAAACTTTGAATTCATTATTTTTAAGTTATTGGCGTCAGTGCTCGGCGACACTGACCTCATGTCTCTCAAGTACGATGGGTCGTTTACACCCATCGGTCGCACTCGGACTCGATTCATAATGAAACGGAAAAAAAGATCAACTACATACATAATATATGAATATGAACTTACATCTAAGAGGATTGAACCTGAAATATTCCATAGAATATGCGACAACGTTCCTCTTCCCTTAAACCTGGTCCGTTTTTTTTTTAGTTGTTATAAAATACTAGGTCTGTAGGTTTTCCTTTGAACCAAGAGGTCGGAGCAAACTAAAACACTTTCGCATTTATAACATAAATAAGAGAGGATTAATAAATATGTAAGGGAATATCCAAACATTATAATATTTTTTTAATACATTGACAATAAATAATTTTATGTAATAATAATATATATTATTAAATATGTCCTTTAGCCAAAAAAACTGTTGGAACATGGATAATTTTTTTATAGAAACTTAAACAAAAAAAAAAGCAAAAAAATTACGTACCTACTTTTATCACTAATGAAATGATAAACTCGCCAAGCCAACCAGACGAGTAAAACGAGTCAGCGCGCCCTAGCCAACATGCAAAAAAGTTACTAACATATTATTTTTCTATCGCACAAACAGGTACGGGGTGATATTATCGCCCGTTACGATAAACCACGTGGTAAACTGTCATCCCATACATTTTGAGCGATAGAAAAAAACGTTTATAGCGTTTGCATGGTTGGCTAGGGCCCAGCACTCGACCGACGGACGACTACACGAGTTAGTAAGTAAGTATTAACCAAATGAGGAATGTCTACTATTATATAACTACCTCAACTCCTACCGTACCTAGCTGGCCGAGACTTAAAACTACACGGACGTTTAGACGAGGTTGCTACATTGAGTGGGCAGTGAGTATAATTTTATTGCTGACGCCAGTTTTTGCCGACTCAAAAACAACATACGTATTGGCCGAATTTCCAGAATAGTCGACCGCATCAAAGCCTTCGGCCGCTTCTCCGCGTAATTTATGTTATCAACAACTAAAGCCGTGTGAGACCGGAAACTAATTGAATTCCAAATAAATTACTCGCAGTATCTGCGCCGGCGACTATGGGCGCCCGCGTGGCGAGATGATCGCCCATCATTCGAAACTACACACCATTTCTTGATGCCAATTTTGTGTTTCCAAATCAAAATGCATTTACTTCATACGTGTTTGTCTGCATATAATTAATTAATCTCATGTTGGCAAATCCACGCATCATCTTATGTGTATCATCTTCCTACACCAACGCGTGATTGAGTAAAAATCAAAAGTTTTGTCTTCGCAAACTTGATGGGTATAAACTTTATATTGAAGTTTGGTATGATATTCATATTATATTATTATGTATGTATAATGTAATGATATTGATGATTATTTATGATTATAATCATTGATCGAAAATTCTTATTAATAAGTACACGTAAGGTAGGTATATTATCCAAACACAATAACTGTTAATAACATACTTATAGTCTATACATTCAAGTATTTAAAAAAATGTAAACAAAACTACTGACAACGGACTGTAAACTGTCCAACCCCCTTTCATTCCTCTAGGGGTTGAATTATAATTATCGCTGAAATACGTGTCTCATTACTTGCGTTGCAGATTATGTCTACCAAATTTTAAGTAAAAATATTTTTTCTATAAGTACAAACTTTACAACCCCCTTTCATCCCTCTAGGGGTTGATTTTTTTTTAATGGTAATTTTACTGAAAAACTAAATGAATAATGTCCAACCATTGATTTAGTATATACTAGATACACAATCAGCACGAAAAAATGGCAAGTCAAAACTACTGCCGAATCGACTTGGGCAGTAGTTTTGCTATTAGTCTTGTTCCGACCACAGACAGTGGCAGTTGTCAATCATGACAAAATGTGTGGTGAAAAACTGCAAAAATAATAACAAAAAAACAAATAAAAAGGATGGAATGTCTTATTTTACGTAGGTTCTATTTATTTATAAACGTTTCTAGCTAAAATTATAATGTTTTCATGATTTTTAGGAATTTATTTTGTGCACACAAATTATGACTTACCAAGGAACAAAATTATTATGGAGTAGCTATTACTTTTTTAAATTTTAATATTTTTTGTTTTTAAATTTAAGCTTTCCACGAAATCCTCTACGACGTGCAAAATGGGTCGCAATATTAGCACGAGATAGGGGTGATCAACTATTCAAGGCAAATAAGTCGTCTGTTGTGTGCTTGACCCATTTTCGTACAATTATATAATAAATTAAACTTATTTCAAGGAAATTAGGTTAGGTTGGGATCGCATCATAATACCTATATATAAAGTTCAAAATACATAATGGGTCATATTAGATAATGGTCATAATAAGTAAATTTTTTAATATTTTTAAAAGCCCATTGTATTAGAACCCATTAGGTTAGGTTAGGTTTGTTGTATAACAATCTTGAAAAGTTCAGGGTTTCAAAAAAAAACCATCATAATATTATGACCATTATGAATTATGACCCATTATGTATTTTGAACTTTATGTACATATTATGATACGTAACCGGTTAGGTTAGGTTGGTTATGATAGGATAAGATCTTGTCTTGTCTGGAGTAAAGTGTAATGTTTTAATGGTTCATTTATGTATGTATGTATAATTCTTTATTCCAACATAACTTTGAACACCTGAGCCAATTTATATGTGTGTGGTATCGTTAGAATCATTTCACCATTCCAGGTGACAAAGGGTACCTAAACGTTAAAATTTGAATAAAAACAATCGACGGGACGGGTTTTTAAACCTTGCTTTACATTAATTTATTCATTATTATTATTGTATATATATAGCTTAAGTTGTGTAATAAAATTACAGCATTTATAAAACATTGTCAAAAGTTTTTTTGTGTAATTTGTAATTTCGTTAAAACTAATACAATATAAATAGAGAAATTTTTCTCCATTCATTCGATGTCCACTTTTGTCATAAATAGTACGATAATGGCGATTTCACTAAAGAGCTTTAAATATTTTAAAACATTAGTTTGCAAATTTGACACTTGACTGCTAGTATATTGAGTTTGTTTTTGTATGAATGTTTAAGGTAAAAAATAGCGATGTTAGCATGTATCTGAATGCAGCTATCAATGTCATTTGGGACAGTTTATAATAGAGTTTTGTGCGGGATTGTGTATCTTGTATATACTAAATCAATGTGTCCAACATACAAAATATTACTTTTTATCTATCTACAGGGTGTTTGGTAGCTAGTTCGACAGCTTTAAGGGGGTGATAGAACAGCTCTTAAGCTATCGATTTAACCCCCATGTATGTTCAGCAATTGTTATTAGTTTCCGAGATATTGATCATTTTAATCGGAATTTTTGTAATTTTTCCTTATGTCCATGTCACAAAAAACCCGTAGGTTTATGTATTAATTCTTTTCTTTTTCAGTGTTTTTTTGCATGATTAGAATCACTATGAACTAAAGAAGTTTTTAAAGCTACATGAAATTTATTTTCATTATAAGTTTTGGAGCAAACGCACAGAGTTACTTTCTCCATACTAAGAGAGCCCCGCGTTTGTTTTTCACCGAGTATGGAAAAACAAACGTTGTGCGTTTACTCCAAAAGTTGTAATGAAAATAAATTTCATGTAGCTTTAAAAACTTCTTTAGTTCATAGTGATTCTAATCATAATCATGCAAAAAAACACTAAAAAAAGGAATTAATACATGAACTTAGGGGTTTTCCGTAACATGGACATAAGGAAAAATTACAAAAATTCCGATTAAAATGATCAATATCTTGGAAACTAATAACAATTGCTGAACATACATGGGGGTTAAATCGATAGCTTATGAGCTGCTCTATCACCCCCTTAAAGCTGTCGAACTAGCTACCAAACACCTTGTATATACATATAAGATGTCCTGACTTGTACAGTCGCCATCAGATATATGGTAGCGGTCAAGGTACCCAAATATTTCGGAGCAGCATTAAATTTCAATATATTAATTACGCTAGATAAGGTCTATAATATTGGCCCATATAATTCGTCATAAATTTAGGAGCAGCGACTTTTCAATAAATTCGTAACATACAATTAGGTAAAGATATCGGAACTTACAGAAGTCTAAAATATCGAAGCAGCCAGGATGATCATAAAGATCGGAACATTTATGGAAAATATACCTTAAGTCTGTGTCACATAGTTCAAAATACTTTACGGTGGACCCATTAAAATAAGGTTTTAGACACGCATGATTAATATGTTGTCAACAATTTGAATTAAGAACAGAGTGGTTAATTGTGACATGCTCCGAAAAGAGTGTGGACTTGTCATCGTGACAAATATATTTATGTCTCACCCACAATAGTGGTCAAAATTATCTTTGACATTGACAACTTAAGTCAATATATAGATCAATATATAATTCATGGACAAAATTAGCAGAACGACGAAAAAATAAAAATAAGCTCAATTTGTAGCTTATTCAGAAAGCTGCAAACTCAGCCTATTATTATATTTTCGCATGTTCCGCTAATTTGATCCATGAGTGTAGTAACGAATTCAAATATGAACTATGTGACACAGACTTAAGGTATATTTTCCATAAATGTTCCGATCTTTATGATCATCCTGGCTGCTTCGATATTTTTGACTTCTGTAAGTTCCGATATCTTTACCTAATTGTATGTTACGAATTTATTGACAAGTCGCTGCTCCTAAATTTATGACGAATTATATGGGCCGATATTATAGACCTTATCTAGCGTAATTCATATATTGAAATTTAATGCTGCTCCGAAATATTTGAGTACCTTGACCGCTACCATATATCTGATGGCGACTGTACACTACGGAGGTAGGTCAAAGTGCCGTGGAAAAACTACTTGAAAATACACTAAAGCACTAATGCAATATGTAAATCCTTCACCAACCTGCTTTTTCCGTTCCCCGGTCACCCTTCAAGAATTCTCTGGCCCTTCAGACATTCGTCTACTAGCAATATTATGTTCGTTGCCTATTGCCAATTTGTACAATTATACATTTTCGTCAGTATTTAGTAGGAGTAATACGTAAAAAATATGAACATTAAACATCCAAGAGTCTGGTACAAACACTCGCGCTCATCGCGCAACTACACAACTTCTAGCGGGAGTAGAACCCGCGCGACCCGCAGAGCGTAAGCATGTACCGGCCTACCTATAACAACATGTTGTATAATTAATGAATGAACTGCGTATAAGATCTTAATATCTGAGCAATGCATAGCCAGGGAGCCCTTGGACTGGGCTACTTGCTTATGTGCGGTTGTTTGAAACAGGATTGTAATACATCTGCATCTGGAAGCGTGCGGCGACCGGCGCGCGGCGTTCGCGGCGCGCGCCGTGATTCAGCGCGACCTTCGAACGAAAGCGAAACCGGTGTAGGTCATCGTGCCACCGACCACGGCGCGCTCGCTCTTAGTCTCGCACGACTCATAACTCTACGGGTCACCATTACTTGGCCTGTGCGCCCGTAAGCATTATGCGGCACTATACAGCCGGTCGCTGCTGGTCGCTGAACGCTCTCCGAACATTTACTAAGAACATCACAGCTCCGCATGTTATCTAGAAAACTTACGCTCAACACAGCACTACTATACTACTATGCATGAGAAAGTCACTTCTATATCGATCAACAATATACACACGTACCTACATGCATAAATTAAATCATGCCTGTTTCCCAGAGGGGTAGGCAGAGACCACTTCTTTCCACCTGCTATTATCCTGACAAATCTCTTTCGCTTCTTCCACATTCATAAATCGAGTCATTCATGCACGTCGGTTTCGGATACTTACTTAAGAATATCGTTCTAACTTTCCATATGTTTATTAGTTTAGAAAGAGTTATTAAAGCTTTAATAACACTTGTAAAGAACGCTACTTTGCTCGTAATCGTTGAAAACTTGATATCTAATCCTCAATAACGTGGCAAAGTATAATCAAGGAATTTAATTCCTAGTCCACTTTGGACTATGTCAGAGTGACGTAATCAATCAAAACGTAAGGGACATCTTATGATTTTATTTACAGTGTTAATTTGCATAGTCCAAAGTGAACTAGGAATTAAATTCCGTGACTGTACAGGGGTGTTATTCTCTCAAAAACAACGGACGGGCGGACGAACGATCGAAATCGTAGCGGCGATTTTAGGTAGTCCCGTCAGAGCGAACAAAACACATTTTAGCGCGTGCATTTTCAATTAAGCAGCCTTATACGTTTGATCCATCGGCAGAAACCAGGCTGCTAAATGAAAACTCGCCGCATGGACATTCACTCGTCCGTCCGTCCGACCGTCGTTGTTCAGAAATAACTACCCGGTACTTACTTACACCATATTTATAAGATTTAGCATAGGTACCTACTTGGGTAACTTCTATTTATCTGCTCATCATAATTTTAAATTTAATTTACTTTAACACGTACAAAAATATCTTCCGTAAATGATAACAGTGACCGTGTGATAACTAAAAATACCGAGGCAAAGATATTTTGACTTGTATCCCATTGCAGAACGCTGTCATTTTCCTTAATTAAATTAATTTAAGATGTATACATAAACACAACATAACATTTTACATTTATAAAAATCGACTAAGTTAGTAGTTATTTATCCATAAAGGTACCTAAGTCTAACACTCGCTCTTCATTCAGACAGTAAACTTCGTCAATCGGCATTCCCGGAAACACGACCACACCGTGGGCTGTTAAAAACAATTGTCTGACGCTTTTATCCTCAAGATACATCCTGAATATTACCTAGCAATGTAATTTTGAGGTATTTCAAGAAACTTATTGCGTATAAATGTACTTCGTTCCTAATAAATCTAGACAAAGGATCTGACATCTTTGCCAAAAAAAAAAACCTGTTCGATGTGTGAATCACATCGCTGCGCACGACCTGGCCGTGAACCCGACGTGCGCTGGTCTGGAGGTGTAAAAGTATTAAGCGACATTCAAGTACTGTCCTGCTTCAAAAATACTATTTATACTCTTCAGTGATCAAATTAAGCTGTATGCCCACTTCTTAGTTGATATGAAACATTAAGACATTTCAAGCTTGCCGCAAGCAACGCAGTGTGAAACTTATAGTCACATTTAACAATTAAATGTTCTTCGTTATAATTTATAATTTCGCTCAACTATCTTAATCGAGACAAGTTACGGCAACCCTTGAAATGGGTACCTGTTTACGGGCATCAGTGCCCTGGTAAAGCCATGGTTTATAAGTGGTATAATCTATTGAAAATTTGGAGACAGTCCATTAGCGATGACCCTCGCCCAGGAAGGCCCATTCAGACGACAACGTCAGAGATGGTAAAAAAGGTCGACAAAGTTGTACAAGAAGATGCTCATGTTAAAAATAAATACTTATCTGCATTAGTTGGCGTATCTGATATGACTATATTGAGGATCCTACACGATCATCTTCACTTGACGAAAGTCAGTGCTAGGTGGCTGCAGAAGCACCGGTACACAAGAGCAATGCCGCGACCGCTGCTACCTATTCACAGGTGTGGTTTCGGATCGCTGGTCCACCCGCCCTACAGCTCGGACCTGGACCTGACTCCCAGCGATTATTATGTGTTCCCAAATTAAAAAAGATAACTAACAAGGATTAAAAGTCAGTGAGGATGAAGAAGCCAACTTCGATTCATTTTACGGGCAAAAAAGTATTTTTTTTGGATAGTGAAATGAATTTCTATTTCTAAAAAAAAACTTGAACTTAAAGATGATTCTGTTTTATTGAATACATAAAAATTACATTCCTCGAACTTTTAAACCCCTCTCGTATGTAATAAAATTATGAAAAAAAAGGTTCAAGTATGATATAAAGATATTTTTCCTACTCCTGTACTTTTATCTGTCATTTATATAGTCACGAACACTAATATAAGAACATACATAATATGTCCGCAGAATAATCCAGAGAAAAGTCTATCTTGTCTATGCCCCAAAACAGCACTTGTGCGTTTTTGAGATAAAACGATACGGCCAGCTGCCAAAGCTTAGCGTTGCACAATCGATTTAATCATATTTTAACGATTGTGAAATAGGGACTATAAATCACCTAATGTTTTGAGAAATGATTTCAGTTACCTGATTGGTCGATTTTAAAATAGCTGTATTCTGGTTGGTTGATACGAAATACAAAGTTTTTTTAAAATATTTAAATTAGTTAAAGAGAAACACGTACCTAAAAGAACCTATCGTTCCGTTTGACAGTCGATGTGTATTGTGATTGGTGGATTTAATTTGGTGAAGTATTCTGATTGGTCAAATTAAAATGTTTTGGAATTGTAAATAATTCTATTTTCCATTCCGTCAATTTAAAAACAAAGTAAACCATAGACACATATTTTGTCATTTTCTTGTTTCCCGCTCGTTTGTTGTTCTTTACTTCGTTCGTTCGTTTGTAAGTTTTTTCGCTTAGTTTTGCATTTCATTTGAAACCTAGTCGTAGAAAAAGTATTGTATGCAACGGTGTATAACTAAGTCAAAAAACACTCGTGGCGCTTACCTTTACGATGTTCGCCTTCGGCTCACATCGTAACACACGCCACTCATATTTTTGACCTCTCTTATACAACTATTGCATAAACTATTTTCCCGCTTTTGTGTATGGCTCATAAATTTGTTAACAGGTATAGGTACATATAAGTCTGTAAAAAAGCTGTGTCTGTATAGACATTTCTTTTTGAAAAAAAAAAGTCCTGATGATGTCATTTTTGTAGGTAATTTTCAAATACATTTACCAGTTTCAGAAAATAAAGAGTTCGGAAGCCTGACGGACAGATGAACAAACAGATAACCAAGTCATTCATTACAAGGGTTCCGTTTTTCAATATTTGCTATAGAAGCCTAACAAAATTCTTATTAAATTAACTATCCTTATTCGTAACCATTGGGACCAGTAGGTAGTTTGTTTAGAAACAAGCGATATCCGCCGAATCCGTGGATATACATTATTTACCTATGCAAAGAACGCCCTGCGCGTCGTCTCCCACCAAGACGGCGGCCGTATACGCGAACTTTAAACTATTAGGTAAGTGCATTTGCCGATGTGCATGTTCGGCTGGCCATCGTTATCACGCTTGCACTCGTAATTGACAGTATATTTGTCACTCGTGTATCATAGAAAAACAAAGATTGCTGATCTGTATTAAGAAAATGGTTGCACTGTATTCGACATTGAATTACTTTAAAAGCATTAGTTTTTAGATATAATCAAGTTAACATTTTGGTTACGATAATATTCTGTGCAGTGAGTGACAGGTAGTTTAACTGCCACGTATCCCGGGTCACCAATGCTCATAGTGCACTTAAATATCCTATTAGAGACCTTTATCGCTCATTTAGCCAGTCTAGCTTGCCAAGTCACGTCAGTAACAAACTGCCTGTGTGCTCTCACTGCCTAACCTAACCCAACTTCGCACAAGACCGACGAGCTGGCCGGCCACGTTACGGGTGTATTAGGCCAAGACTTAACGAAGTAAGCGATAATGTTTCCAAGAGAAGTTGAACCTAGACAAGTTGCATTACTTTGCAACAAGTGCTAAAAACCGATAGTAAAATATATAGGATTGACGAGAGCTGTAGTGTCGTGCGCGCGCCGGGTTCAATCCATGCATCTGGACACATTCCTACAGTCGTTTGCTTTAGATGAATGCAATGTGACTAGCCCTGGTGGTAACACGGTATTATTGAAATGATCTTACTTTGAGACAGTAGCTCAGCCAAGATTAGTGCAACGACGCGGCCGCGGCCCGTGGACCCTCGGCGTTGCGCGGGCCGGCCGTGCGGGGCTGCCGGGTCCCTCAGCTCGGTCACGTAGGGTGATCCCTGTGACGGGCTATTCCCAGTTGTCCACACCCTCGAATAATCTTTTACATTTCCAGCTGTTCGCACTCTTTAATTTGACTCAACTGTGTGAGTTTTTATCAATGTAGATAATATACTAACACAGTTGAGTCAAATTAAAGCTGGAAATAAAAACATTTTATTTAAGGATGTGGATCACTGGGCTTTTATTTCCCATTTGTCCACAGTGTGGACAAAGGGGGTGTGGACAACTGGGTATAGCCCCCTGTGACGACTTTATTTCGTATTTTCACACATTTACTATGCTCGTAAGCAATACGCTTCTTTAATTAAATGATTGAACGTTGCAAGACAAAATCTTGTATCTTTACACGTACCTAATACTTATATCTTCGACTTGGGCTATTCCCAGTTGCCCACACCCTTTTGTTCACACTGTGGACAACTAAGAAAAAAAAACTAATTCCCAGTTGTCCACACCCTCGAAATTATGTGAACATTTCACACTCTTTAATTTGACTCAACTTTTCTTGAATATAGGAAACATTCAAGAAACGAATCGTTTTCCTTACGTCTCTTTAAAATTTGACACATTTTGTACGTAGCTAAGTCAAATTTTAATGAGACGTAAGGAAAACGATTCGTTTCTTGAATATAGGAACCGGGCATAAGTATATTGCGTCAATGACAAGTATGACAACCCATATGATGACATAATATTGACTACGCACATTTAATAAAACAGATTCACTGAAATAATTTGAGATAACAAACTCCATTTAAATATTTCACCTAATTTCACTTCAACAGACAAATACCTACCTACCATTAAAAGTGCGACATTGCCTCTACGTAATCAATATCTTAACGAAGATCAAACGAAGTCCTGTCTGTTCTGGATGCTGATACCTAATAAATGCACTGAGCCGGCCGGGCCGCGAGCAACTCGGAAGGACAAGCGCAGTGCGCCCGGCGGCGGCGGGCCCGCGCGGCGGCGGCGCCAGCGCGCAGCTCGACGCCTCCTCCTCCATCCCAGCTATTGTTATTCGAACGGTCCTGTCACTGCAGTGTCATCCTCTTGTGCAGCAAGGGTAAGGTCGCGTGATCGAACTAGCCTAACGTGAACTGTGCACAGATTAATATATTTGAGCTTGGTTTGCAGAGCTGCGCAGAACCAAAGTCGTACCTAGAAATGAATCACCGTGCAAACCTCGATCAAGGTAGGATAGTTTTTTCGCGATTTGGGCTTTTGCTGCATAAGAGAACAATACAAAGTATTTTATTAATTGTATAAAGCCCTAGTCTATATTTAATACTATTTCAATATTACGCTACACATTCACCCTCTTATTCATAAAAACGCTGGTGCTTAATAGGTATATGGTTTGTACTTATCTGTCATTCATTGTGATATTTGTATTTGACAGAAAGTAAGAAATAATACTTTACCTTATACATATGTATAGGTCTATTGTGCGTTTATGACTAAGGGGGTCTGGGTCCGCGTACGGCGTTCTGTGGGAGATCACTATTAATAAGCATTAACGGGAACAAACAACGGGTGGCGTAGCAAAATTCGATCGCAAATAGCAGCAGGGAGAAGAAAAATAAAACAACAATTTTACATTAAATTTATATTTACTGACAGATCTGAAACAACCACTAAAGCTAGGGTTTATAATGCATTTGTAACATTGTGAACTACATAGTCGTGTGGCCAGCCTCGGAACAGGGCGAGGCCGGGGCACACAGCAAGTCGCGCTGCGATACACGGCACACTATACGTACAACTCTGTGGCACAACTCAGTTCAGTGGATTTGTTCACAGTATATACTTAACTCATGTGATATAATGCAAGCTAAATATAGCTATAACACTTAAATAATTATCTAGAATTACAACATTTTAACGTGATGTTTGAGTATGAACTCGTGAACAAATCGTAACGCAAAGCAGTCATAGTCTCAGTAAGCTTTCGCCATAGCGGTGTTAACAGATCTGTAGCCCTATTCTAAGGTAGCTATAATTAAAAACTTAGATCTAAAGTGTGTCCAAAGTGCGCCGCGGCCACGCACGCTTCGGGCTGCGCTCCGCACAAAACAGACTCCCGATTGAACAGCATGCCACTTTGTATTTGCAACAGGCGTATCGACCCGATCGGACGAGGGAACCATTCAAGAAAACAACATCTTACTGTATATAACTTTCCCAATTTTACTCAATTCAAAGTAACAGAAATCATCTGGTAACTGATTTTTAAATTAACCTTAATACACAGACATGATCATCACAAGAACCTTATGTTTTATTATTCTTATTAGCTACTGTTATAAACTTGTAATCACTACGTTAAACTTATTTCAAAATAAGTCTATCGATGATACATTAATAGAATATGGTAAATAACAAATGTATCGTTATTTAATATTTACATAGTGGAAAATAAACTGATATCCCTAAGTGTGTGCATTTAAAAGGTATGAAAGATAACCACGGCTACTAAAATATACTTTATCCACAAGCGGGCAGGCGCGGCGCTCCCACCGCCGCCGCCTGCGCGCGCGCCGGCCGCGCGGCGGCG
>CAWYPN010000180.1:0-20022 GCA_963966035.1 Acleris laterana
GGTGCGCTTTGTTGGTTGTTATCTATAAGGGAAGTGTGGTATGTAATGAAAAAGATAAGGTGTTAAACTGTGGTAATTATCAAAGACTAGTCATTATTGTGTGAGAAGTTGAGTTGAGTGGTTTAATTGTAATATTAAGAGTAATAAAAAATGAATGATGTAATTACGTTATGTGTTGAGCGGTGGATGTCGAACCGTGGGTTGACCTTCAACTTTAATGCATCGTCAAATTCAACGGAGAGTTTGAATATGTTGCAAAATATTGATAGCAAGATACTTGACGATGGTGATGAAGAGGGGGAAAAAAAGAAGTGGGAAGCGGCTCGTCTGTTATTAAAGAATCGGTTGAGTGATGAATTGAGTGAACACGAGTGCGTGTGTTTACACTCGGGATATAGAGCGGAGGGGATATTGGCGGAGATTTTAAGAAGGTGTAAGATACCTACATTGCTGTCGGTTCCGGTACATCAAAAAACGCTCGTATATAAAGATGGTGAGATTTGGGTGTGTGAAATGTTTACGGACAGATCAGGAAGGGAGGTACGTATGTACACAAGAGACTCTGCCTGTGTTTTTGTTTAAAACCACACATTAAAACTGATGTCAAGACTACCGTCACCACCACCACCATCACCATCACCACTCGTGAATGCTGACATGCGATGTGAACGAGAACGCTTCAAGACGTTTGTTACATGGCCTGTAACATTTCTTAACCCCGAGTGTCTGGCGTACAATGGTTTTTACTACCTCGGTCGTGGTGATGAGGTGCAATGTGCGTTTTGTAAAGTGCAAATAATGTCATGGGAAGAGGGTGATGATCCGGCCGAGGATCATGAGCGGTTTGCACCTTTTTGTCCCTTTATCAAGAGAAAACAATACAATATGTCACTTCGCCCCCTACGACGCCCTATACATCCTAAATATGAAACGGAAGCAGCACGCTTACGTACATTTAAAGATTGGCCTCGTAGTATGAAGCAAAAACCTGAAGAATTGGCGGAAGCTGGTTTCTATTATACAGGACACGGTGACAAAACAAAATGTTATTATTGTGATGGTGGTTTAAAGGATTGGGAGGGGGGTGACGTGCCTTGGGAACAGCACGCACGCTGGTATGGACGACGATGTGCGTACGTTGAGCTAGTGAAGGGTGGAGATTACGTGGAGAAAGTGATTAGTGATTATGTCTTTGAACAACCCACCTCACAACCATCACCCTCCTCCTCCTCCTCCTCCTACTCCTCCCCGCCCCTCCGTAACGAGTGCGTGACTAATAGTGACATAGTAAATGTAATATGTAAGATATGTTACGACAAGTCATGTGACGTTGTGTTTGTACCATGTGGTCACGTAGTTGCATGTGCTAAATGCGCGTTATCAATCAAAAAATGTCCAATATGTATGGTGTCCTATGATAATGTAATACGTCTACATTTTTCTTAATGTAATTTCTCTATTACAATTAACTTAACCACTCAACTCAATTATCTTTGTTAGTAGTAGTAATAGTAATAGTAGTAAATAGTAGTAGTAGTAGTAGTAGTATAATCTATTATTTCAATCGAAACATTTAAATACTTACTCAGTGTATCTTATAGTTTTAATTATAATACTTACTCAGTGTATCTTATAGTTTTAATTATATATATATATATATATAACCAGCTATATTATGTATTATAGAGGGTACCAAAGTGTAAAAAATAAAACAAAGAGTAAAATAAATTGTTGTTTTTTATTAATTTTTTTCAAGCCTATAATGGCCCCACGATAGGGTGTTTACATTATCATTCGAGATACATCTTTTATCATCGTTCCCACACAAAACTTTTTTCCTTTTAACCTGAGTATAAATGGTATGTTTTGATGTTTTGAAAGTGTGCATGTTGTCATATAGAACGTTATCAAGATTAAGGGCATTCTTATAGTTTTCAAAGTGTAGCCGTCTTACGATGGCTGCTGAGGTGCCCTTGTTTTTTTTAACGCATTTAACATCACGCACACAATCTTTGTTAACAACATTATCATCATTATCATTATCACTTTGTATTAAATATGCATACATTTTAGAACGTAAAGCTATAAATTCCTTAATTATTTTTCCATTACATTCATCTTTCATTAAACCCACCACCTTTTTATTGATTCTGGGCAAGTCGTAAATGTTGTTGGAGGGTAAATCTGAGGTGTCAAATCTTGAGGGTAAATCACGTCTGATATCTTCGTAAAAATTATCAGTTTTGATTTGGTAAATAAATGAATCTGTATCAGTGTATAGTAATTTAACATGAGATTTGTACTTTGGCTTCATGTAGGAGTAGTGAAAGTCATACATGACATATTTAGATAGTTCTAAGACGGTAAAGCCTATGTAAATGGGTTTATCATACATCACTACAGTGGGGAGCATTTGGATGGCAATGAAATCTTCTGAGAAAATGGTGGTGCTATGAAAGTTGAGTCTGGCGATATAACGTTCAGCTCCAAATTGACGTTTAGTTCGATTCTTGGGACCATCCTCCCATCTATTAAGCAGCTTGACTGTTTTTCGCTTATCAACATTTTCTATTGTTTTACCAAATATGGCATTGTTCTTGAGTTTATAAAGGTTTTTTTCAAATGTGTTGGTAGCAAGCATACGTTTGTTAGTGTTGAAGTCAATGTACGTTTTAAGCCAAGCCGATTGGTTGAAGGTTAATACTCTATGGATTTTTTTACAAATCATTCCGTTTTGCAAGCATTGCTTTAGATTAACCAAGTGAGTGATGTAATTATTTTTATCGTAAAACGTGAGCATTAGTTTTTTCTGTTTACCACCGGGTGGGGGCTTTGTCTCAGCACAAAACGGATATTCATTATGAGCATCATGCAGGTGACTTGGATAAACTAAATCCACCTCCAGAAAGTAGCCTATATCCGCATCCGTACGTTGGTTATCAATATCAAAGTTTTCAATTTCACTCTTTGACAACCATTTAAAGTTTCCGGTGGGAAGTTTTTGACACATGGCATGCCCATATAAATTGTTAACGTCTAGATATGCAATAAATGATGACTCATCATTCGGGTTATAATCCTCCATGAATTTATTGTTAGCTTTAGCATGTCTACACATTGCTTGACTGATACCACCCCGAATTCCCCCCTTAACAAACTGCACCATTTCATAGTCGGTGAGAAGTTCTAATTTGATTCCAGTCATCAATAACATTGCATTCCAGGATAGAGAGGGTGCTGTGAGATATTGACAAGGGTCTAAGGAGTAGTTAGATTGACAAAGTTGACGGAAATTTTCAAACACATCTGCCAGTAATAAGACATCCGTTTTCACATATAAATCACAATATTCACCTATCGTGCGCACATTAAAAGAGCTCCATACTGCTTCCGCATACTTGTAATCATCGTCTGAGATGTGCGAGTCGTGTAAAGTGCTGTAGAATGAGTCTTTATCTGGTAAATGTGTTTCATCAAGTCTCTCCCAAGAATTAACATACTCGTAGGGGTAGACACCTTTTCGATGTAACATCTTCATTTCGATCGGTGTAAAATATTGCATAGTGATTTTTAAATCTTCAAAGGATAGGTTTTTAACTAGGCTGTCTAAGGAGGAAGCCATAATTTTATAAGAGTCTATAAATCTTAAATGTGTTATTGGAGGAGGCGTGTCTACGAGGTGTTTTTTAAAATATAATTTCTTACTGAATGAAATGTATTTTTCTTTTGTTTGAGGTATGCATGTGATTTCACCCCTAACCTCTGCCAGTTTTTTTATAAATAAATGTGCATCATAACCGCTGAGATTATGAAAAACTATAGGTATAAAGCGTGCTAATTTATGTTTTATATTACATGATCCATGTGCCTTACCTCTCACATCACCCGTCAGATGACAATGATCAACCACCCCATCATCGTTAGGTTCAAATGTCTTTTTACAAATATGACAAACTGTGCATGATGTCACTTTTTCCATTTCTGATAAGCTCCGCCACCTTAATGGCGCCTTTGTACACAAAATTTCATTAATTCTCTCCGCTTCAGCATAGATGCCTTCTACGAATCTCTCAACACAATCTTTACCGCGATAAGAATTAAATTGAGACAATGTCTGATTATAGTAACAATGTGTATAGTAAGCGAAACTGCACGGTACATGTTCATGTGTAAAGTGAGTAGTGGTATTACTAGCAGTACTATTATTATTATTATTGTTTGTGGTGGGTTTTAAAATTGATTCAAAATCAGCGTAGATGGCAAAAGGAACTTTTAACATGTGATGGTAATTTTTAAATTCTACGATACTATTACTTTCATCAGGTAGCTGTATAGCTTTCTTCATACACCCCATTCTTAAATGTATATTAAGCTTATCCTCACTAATAAAATGATGTAAACATGTATCACAAAAGTAATGTCTCCGGTTATTACCGCTTATCTGTTTTCTTATTAATCTAGATAAATTTTTAATCCAACAATAATGACTCTTGTCCCCGCATTCATAATAAAGTATATTCACATGTTTCCTTTTTTCAACTTTCTGCGATAGATAAAGCGGTGTAATGAGACATTTGGATTTAGACTCTATACCATACACGTTAATACTTAGATTATTTAAATTCTCAAACCTCTTCAAGTCCTTAAAACTTACAGGGTATTCCAAGTCTTTTATATTGAGCACCGATTCATACGGGGGATAAGAACTGACACGATCGCTATGCGTCTTCACTGGATATAGAGCACTTGTCACCGCCCACAAGAAACAAGCATTGTCTGCATTCTTTACATTTACACAGGCCTTTTTTAAAGCCACCACTTTGGGGAGGGGGAGGTAGGATGATGCCTTCAGCGGGTTGTATTTATTAATATTGATATCTAAAAATTCAATCCTTTCCAACGCCCACCCACTGTCTCTTTCTTGGAAATCTTCACATTTTTTCAATAAACTTGACATCATTTTACTATAATATTCAGATAAATCAGATTCTTTAGTTAAGCACTTGTTTACAGTGTTAAAGGACTTCAAGTCTCGAACCACTTCCTCCTCCACCTCTACCTCCTCCCCCTCCTCCTCCTCCATCTTCCCTGCATTCTTGGTTTGAATGTATGTGCAATACAATTGTAAATTCACCTTCACACAGGTATGTTCTTTTAGTTCTGTTTGAATTGTTTTAAGAACGCTCAAGTTGACTGTATTTAAGAACATTTGTGGATTCAATTCTTTCGGTGATCCATTGATGCGGTAGGTGATGATTCGACATTTAAATGCACTGTCAATTACATACACTGCATATTTTTCATCCTTGTCTTGCACACACAATAACTTATGACGCTTTGTTTTCGAGTGGGATATTAATTGATTGTTGGGCACATGTGTTTTACAAAAATGACAAAAATAAACCATAATTATCAAAGCTCCTCCAAGAGGTGTGTCTCGATAACGACTACAACTGAATGTATGAATAAAATTATCAACCTCATTTTTATTCATACATTCATAGCACCTATAAGTATCTATTAGTTCAAATTGTATGTTAAAAAGAGGAAGTGGTGGTGGTGGTGGTTAGCGATAAGAAAAAAGGTAAAAATGAATTGTATTATAATTTATTTATACTCATCATGTTAGAAAATAGGTATTATATAAAAAATTAATAGCATAACACTTAATTTCACTATCTACAATATCATCCTCATCACACAATCTGCTGAGAATATGTTGAGCCTCCTGCAGACCGGTGGGGTGGTATGTCTTGAAATGTTTCTTGAAAAAGTTGAGGCGGTTTTCATAGGTGGACTTTTTATGATTCAGATACTTAATGCGTGCGTTAATACACTCCATAATACATTCTATATTACTCCATTCCAAGTGATTTATCACCATGGGGTTATTATAGGGAGATTTCTCGAGGTGTTCGCCAGAGGTGGTGGTGGTGGCGATGGTAGAGTTGGGGGGAAGAAGAAGAAGAAGTAGTTGTGAGGAAGGTTCTGGAGTCATATGCACATGGAGGCGGTTGCAGGCGATCTTCAGCGGTGTAGAGTTTAATGGGTTGCAAAAAAAGTTTCTAATGTAATCAACCTTCTCCACAAACATTGTATACCACTCCTCCCAAGTGAGTTCATGTTTCCCATCAAAACTCACATATGTATGCAACTTGATGTTTGCTTCAACTAATTGCAGCTTCAAATATACGTAGACATTCTTAATGAGGGCGGGGTAGCAGTTGATTTCCAGATTGTATACGTTTTTACTCAATATACACTCACTCCTATTACTACTACTACCATCATCACCCCAATCCACCGATGGTGTGTAAGAAGGTAAAAAAGTATTTAAATAATTCATTATTTTATATATCCAACACACTTGACCTCGAAGGTAGTCGAAGTCAGACTAAATAGCGTGCGGTTTTACTGAATAATTTTACGTGCAGTACTAGTCGTGACGTTGTATTCAAATAGTGAGTCATTAATGACTAGGCAGTATGCAGCGGTGTTGCCAGGCACATTCTTTTTAAATTCCATTTCAACTTTAATGTCAACAGCACCGCCTCCCGAGTTGTAACTATCGCATTGTCTCGATGTATCAATGACAATTAAGGGTGTGTGAGTTTTGTAGTGAGGGTGATTCACTTGAGGGCTGGCCTGCTCACGTTCGTAGTATATTCGTTGAAAATTTGAAAAATTATCATACAACAATGCATAGTTGTTATTCTCAAAGTCTGCTGAAAACGAATCGTAGGGATAATACTGAGCATTCAAATACACCCTACAATTGGTGAGGTTGCAATGGTCGAATAAGCTCATATCTTTAGCTTTCTCATTTCTCCGCGCTGTTTGAAAACCAATAATAATAAAGCGAGGCTTCTCCAGCTGTACTGCAGTTTTTATGCTCCAAATATGTCGTTGAGTGACGGGTAACAGTGGATATTCAAACAGCTCCCACGTACGGAATGATATCGGAATAGGTATATTGCTTTCAGCATACGTCATCAAACGTAGCTTCTCCTTATCAGACACTTTTAAAACAGGCATACGCCACACGATGCGAGTTACTTCAACACCCACATCTTTTGTAGCGTCCTTGACCTCTATACAATTGATATCAGTGCTGGTGCGGTTAAGTATCAACTCGTGTTTTGCATTCATTATAACTTTCTTATAGTCCTCAGCGAAACCTAATAAATGTGAGAGGGGTATGGCATAGCTAAAGTCAGCATGTTCCTTTTTAATACCCACATTCCAGCCGGCATTCTCCAAAGCAAAAGCCATTTCCTTGCCATAGGAGACGGTGCCCTTCATGGTGGAGGTAATACCGCAATTTTTTATTCGATCAATCTCCACACCATTCAATTCATAACGAATGTCTTGAAATAAAAATGCTGGTCCATTATTGACTATGCTACAATTAGTTAGCTTACCCTCCACCAGTATATGACTTTGACTCGGTAATACAATCAAATCCTGGCGGTTGATACAAATGTGGATACTATCATTGTTTTTGAAGGAGTCATTGTATGGGGTGTAAGGATGGACTTCTATACTCTCTATGCTATCATCAAACACTACCTTTTCACCAATATCTAAGACAGCTGATGTGGACATATTTTAAAGCCAATACTCTGTAAGAAATTAATATTTTCTCTAGTCAATTTCTTTGAATGGTGCTGTCGTTGAGTACTTTGCTCTACGAGATCAAGACTTTGACTAATCACCGGTGTGTTGTTACTTCTGTTTTTATTATGATGTATAATCATTTTATTTTTCGAATATGAAGTCGAAGGGAAATGTTTTCACCTCGGAAATTCACTAAATTACCGCGTTCGTTTACAATGCGCACTTCAATGTGTTGTATGTTGCCACACTTTTTGATGGGTAAATAAATAATATTGGAGGGGCGCTCGATTATTTGATAACCCGGCGGGACGTCAGGTGAAAATTCATGTATTATATGCGACGACCTATTGTTTATGAATGAGCCCTCAACAATATTACATTCTATTCTTATAGTATTTGTTATCAGTATATTCACCGCTTGATCGGACCAATGAGCCTTCCCCGCATTCAGCGTTTTCGGTGTAAAACCAAAGAGAGATCCGATGGTGTTCTCACGATTAAAGTGAATCTCGAGCTTTGGTGAGAACATCATGCATTTGGAGGTGTTGGTGTTTAACATAATATCAATCAAACTGTCTCCATCACCATGCCCTAGCTTTATCATTTCCCGATTTAAGTAATTTATTATATCATTGAGCTCATATGAGCCTTCCGGGATCTCAATTATCTTATCACCGTAGTGAAACAGATTATTGCTCTTATCTACATTAGGAATAGAGTTGAAAGTTTTAAAATATACTAGAGCACACTCGTATTCAGCATCATCATCCAACTCTAGAGGTGGTAAAAAATCCACATTCAAAGCGGGCTCGTTATCATTTAGGCTTAATGTGAATGTTGATAGCGTCATGATGGTAAAGGGGTAATCGAGTGAATGAAACCAATTACATAGTGTATGTTGTATTTATTTAAAACAAAACATGTTTAATAGTGTTACATAGGAAATCCAAACATAAATGACCGCAGTTTACGGTGTTAAATTTCTGCAAGCGATCATAGTTATACTCCACACTTATTCCACGCATATACTTGAGAAACTCTTGAGGCGGTCTCAAGTCACCGAAGCTATCGAAATACAAACAAAAGTTTCCTTTTTTAGCGTACGCACACCAATGTGTGCCGTCTCCTTGTTGATTGTCTAGATTAATAATACCAGTTTCATAGTAGTGGGGTGGTGTAGAGGGTAGATTATCTCGCATAAAAACACCACGAAAGAAGGGGATTTTCTGTTTCTGCACGCATTTCAGAATGTCTTTATCTGTGAGCGCTTTCCCTTTCGGTAATCCTAGTTTTTTTTTTTCCCATAAGGTGTTAAATAAAGACCCATCCCACGTTTATAGGGTGCTAAATACAGTCCTTTACCAATTACTTTAGCACCGCTGCTGCTGACTGTATTATTATTTTTATTCTTTACCATTTCATAAATGTTTTTAGCAGCCGTTGTCACACCTCCTGCGAGCGAACCGGCCGCACCCAATGCGGCTAGTAATGGTATTAGGGGTAAAAATCCCCCTTTTTTAGGTACCGGTATAACTCGTGGTGATGGTTTTACAGCTCTTCCTTGAAGGTAACGCTTGGCGGCCTTCACTCCCACTTTGAGTAACGCATTAGCAGACATTGGTTTCTTAACCCCCTTTTTCTTTATTTTACTTTTATGGTGTACAACCGCTTTACGGGTGGCTTTAATCACCCTAGATAGGGGTACACCCATACCACGCTTAGTTTTATACCTCATCACCTTATCGACCGCGAAGGCGGTTATTCGTTCACCAAATGGAGTAGATGAATTACGCCAACGCTCCTCAGCTGCTTGCGCCAATTGTAAATCAGCTTTATGTCGTTCGTCTAGGGTGCTGTGTCGCGAATAAGCTATATCATGTAATTTGCAAGATTCATCCAAAGGGTTGACTCCCTTATCGCCGCGTTCTAAACGTTTTTTTAATTTTGTACCTGGACCGCAATAGTTATATCCGGGTACGTGCAGTTCGAAGGGTAACTTATTAATGAGACTATTTACAAATCCACCACCACCACCACCTCTTGTTTTCCTTTTGGGTTTACGTTTAACACTAACATGACTGGTGCGTGTAATCATCTTAAGTATGTTTTCGGAATGAAGAATGAAAAGTTGTGACCTGGGAATTTAAAGCTGCAATTACAACTGCATTCACCATCACAACTGTCACCATTATCATCATCATCATCATCATCATCATCATCATCATCACCATTAGAAGCCATATTGATATCATCATTATTTACATCCTCCTCCATATCTTTCTCATCCTCCCCTCCCCCTTCCACCATATCCTCATCCTCAATATTCTCTTCCTCCATCTTCTCCCCTCCCCCTTCCACCATATCCTCATCCTCAATATTCTCTTCCTCCATCTTCTCTCCTCCTACCTTTTTCTCTTCTTTATCTCCCTCCACTTTCATTTCCTCATCCTCCTCTATACTCGAATCTAATTCAAATTTGATTTGTAAAGGTAAAATAAATAGTTCAAAAGACATGATAGGTGTTTGTATAAAATATACGACTGCACCTCTCACTCTTTCACTATAAAATGAAGTTTAAAAAGCAAACCACGTCTCTTACAGTCAATGATTGGAGTGTGTTGGATGATGCAAGCCGTCAAAGTTACTTGAAACATGGTGCTTTGTTAGCAAACAACATCAGATGTCTAATCTGTGGTCCTTCCAACTGTGGTAAGACTAATGTGCTGTTGTCCCTACTCCTCGACCCGAATGGTGTAAAGTTCCAAAATGTCTACCTCTATTCCAAATCTTTAAACCAGCCCAAATATAAGTTTCTAGGTGAAATTCTAGAGCAGGCGGGTGACTTACCATTTCATACCTATAACGATAAGAGTGAGGTGCTCCCACCGGAAGAAGCTGCGGAGGACAGCGTTGTTGTGTTTGACGATGTGGCTTTGGAGGATCAAGATGCGATACGTCAGTATTTTGCTATGGGACGTCATCGGTGGTTAGATTGCTTCTACTTATGTCAAACATATAGTAAAATACCTAAACAATTGGTGCGAGATAACGCCAATCTAATATTACTCTTTAAACAGGATGAGTTGAATTTAAAACATGCTTACGACGATCATGTAAACACTGACATGTCTTGGGAGCAGTTCAAGGACATTTGTCGCAAATGTTGGGAGAAAAAGTATACTTTTTTAACGATTGATAAAGAGAGGGAGATAGATAAAGGGCGTTATCGTAAAGGTTTTGACGCTTTCATCATTGTAAAATGATATAAATTCAGTTGGTAACATTAGATTAACATTATAGTTACACAATGTCAGCTGTTGGGAAACAAACCCTTTTTGGTGATAAAGAGTTAAAGCGGAAGCTCATCGATTCCGTTGAAAGTGTGAAGAAAAAAGTGAGGGCGTTACGAGCGGATAAGACATTACTCACCACTTCACTAGCGGAAACATTTAAACCAATTACACAACCGCTTAATGTTTTAGTTTCTGAAGCATTAAAATCTAAAGACGGTGTAAAACCAAATGTCAAATTTGAAACACCCATTAAAACCTCTACACCGATGACGTATTTAAGCAGTAAGAAAGAACGAAAATTTAATAAAAATGAGGCTGCTAGTGAACACATGTGGAATCAGGAGGAGGAGGAGGAGGATGGTGAGGATAGTGATGGGGGAACAATGGCATCAGCTCTTGAAACAGATGGTGATGGTGATTATAATGATAATGCTATAACCGTTGATGATGCGGTCGGTGAAGAGGTGCAAAGTAGTGTAGATGCGGGTGGTCATCAAAAATATATCAATTACCTATTCAAAGCTATGAAAATACCATTTGGTGTTTACCTTAAGGAAGGTGAGATGTATATTGGTAGTAGTCGAGTTAGAATTATAAATGATAAGGTGCATATTAAAGATACCATCTTCAATAGAACACCCGGTCTGCTTGAACTCATATTTAAAAAGGTGCCAGACAAGAGTGTGATTAAGCCCAAAGATATAGCAGATTATAATAAAATTTTAGATATTACAAACGCTCATCGTAGGGGGTATTTACCTAACGGTCAAGTGAATGGGGACAAAAGCGTAAAGTATCAACTTTACATTAAACGCATGCAAGACAGCAATAAAATGAAAGGAGGCGGTTGTCTTAGCCGTGAAACGTCTTTAACAACCAAAAACTTTTACCCAAACACTGATTATGTGTATTGGGATGATCCAAACGAACTTGTGGATCGTTTACGACTCTTAATATCATCTCAAGCGGTTGGCAACACGTCACATTCCAATGAAATCAATGCTATCGTAGAAGAACTAACCGAAAGTGGCATAATCTTAAAGTGATCTGAAACGGGGCTGTTTTGAACTGAACCGGGCTGTTTTGAACTGAACTGGGCTGTTGAACCGGGCTGTTTTGAACTGAACCGGGCTGTTTTGAACTGAACTGGGCTGTTGAACCGGGCCGTTTAAGTGAACCGGGTTGTTGAACCGGGTCGTTTAAGTGAACCGGGCTGTTGAACCGGGCCGTTTAAGTGAACCGGGCTGTTTTGAACTGAACTGGGCTGTTGAATCGGGCTGTTTTGAACTGAACCGGGCTGTTTTGAACTGAACTGGGCTGTTGAACCGGGCCGTTTAAGTGAACCGGGTTGTTGAACCGGGTCGTTTAAGTGAACCGGGCTGTTGAACCGGGCCGTTTAAGTGAACCGGGCTGTTTTGAACTGAACTGGGCTGTTGAACCGGGCTGTTTTGAACTGAACCGGGCTGTTTTGAACTGAACTGGGCTGTTGAACCGGGCCGTTTAAGTGAACCGGGCTGTTGAACTAAACCGGACTGTTGAAGTGAACCGAGCTGTTGAAGTGAATCTGGCCCCAGTACCCTAATAAAAGAGCCTGATGGTTCTGTACATTAATCACTTTCGTCATGCCTCTTAACAAGTTTGGTCAGCACTTAAATAACTCCCCAACCCGCAGTGCGCTAGGTAATAATAATAATATTAAAGTGGAAAAAGAGTCAATTAACTTTGAAAATAAACGTTTAATGGGAGTGCAGAGGGGCATTCTCAAAAGTGATGCAATCATTAAAGCACAATTAGATGAGATACATAATTTTATACTTGGAAAGTTTAAGACGCATTCGAAGGATATAAACGTGTTGCGAGATCAACTTCAGGAACTGACAGCTAGAATTCAAACTCGTTCACTAGCCCCACCTCAACCACCAGCATTGATAAAACGTATTACTCCAACTCCAATGGGAAAACACTGATGGGTAAAGCACAGGTGGTGAAAGAGATACATAGGTATGCGAGAAAGACTTTTCCACGTAGACGCTTCATACAGAGGGGGTTTGATGATACTTGGCAAATCGATTTGATTGATATGCAAAAGTACTCTAGAGATAATAACGGGTACAGGTACATTTTAGTATGTATTGATACATTTTCAAAGTACGCATGGACGCAGCCGTTGAAAACTAAAAACGCTGATGACGTTACAAAGGCTATGAGTAATATTTTAAATGGGAGAATCCCTAAAAATATTCAATCAGACGATGGTACAGAGTTCTTTAATAGCAAGTTTAAAGCGTTAATGAAACGTCACAACATTAATCACTACTCTACATATAGTGTGATGAAGGCTTCTATAGTAGAAAGACTAATAAGAACCCTAAAACATTGGTTGTGGCAACGTTTCAGTTTAAACGGCTCATACAATTGGACTAAACTGATAAGAAATGTAGTTTTACAATATAATAATAAAAAACATAGTACCATAGGCATGTCACCGGCGAGTGTGAATAAAACCAACTCCAACGATCTGCTCCATAAGGTATATAATTATATCAAAGTCAAACCTTCAAGCAAGTTCAAGGTTAATGATCACGTGCGAATCAGCAAGCATAAATCAGCCTTCTCCAAGGGTTACACCGGCAACTGGACTACGGAAATTTTTCAAATTGTCAAGGTGCTAATTACTAATCCAACCACATACTTACTTCAAGATGCTAAGAGGGAACCCATCTCAGGGTGTTTCTATGAACAGGAACTGTAAAAGGTTCAAAACCCCGACATTTACCTCGTGGAAAAAGTTTTAAAACGCAAGGGAGATAAAGTGTATGTAAAGTGGTTGGGTATGAATGAAAAATCTTGGATTAATAAAAGTGAAATTGTGTAACTTGTCACCATGTAATTTGATAAATATACAGCTGTTTAATTAATAAAATGATTGAAAAAAATTGGGTTTTATTCAATAACACAATAATTTCAAAGCATAGTTATGTACTTATAGTACATTGGGTCAAAAGAAAATCTTATGATTTAGGTAAACATTTTTATTTATAATAGTATAATATAATGTGTTTGTTTTCAAAATAAAACAATCAACTCTAGCCTCCAACTGCACTGCGGCGGCGCTTCCAGTACACCCTCATACCACCCTCTGTTACTAGTCTCGTGAGGATAAACATAATTTCCTCGTCACTACTACCGTTAACATTTCTGAAGGCACATAATAATCGTAATTTCTCAAGCAACTTATGTTTTATATTTTCATCCATAGCGACCACTCATCCACAAAGCTAAAAATCAACTGCTTCCTTATAATTGAAGCAAAATAGTTTGGTATACATTTTGATTATAATAGTATGTAAAACATTTGAAAGAGACACATAAACACACAATCGTAATATGAAATAGATATACCTTTGATTATAATAATACATGAAAAACTTATGAATCATACACTCGCAAATCATTTTACCTACCATCCAACACGTTTCAAGGATAAATCCACGAAGCTAACCACAATAAAATTGATAACTAAACATCCGTTCAACTCGTTCGATAACAACCAACAAAGCGCACCAGACCAGCAACCAACCACGCCTGACACCCAAACCCCACACTACACGCATCCAACCAGAGCTCTCGCCCACACACACACACACACACACACACACACACACATACAATACCTACTCTGAATTTTTGAATTACCAAAATATCGCTTTTTATGCAGTTGGAAAAACATTATATCTTAACACCACACCCATACAACTCACATACATTTACTCGCCAGAACACAGTTTACCAACCGCAAATAAACAGTGGTCCAGAACCCTTCTCCTCATACAAAACACCCGATGGTTTTAATACCTACCTACCTACCTACCTACATACCATAACAACACCAACAACAAGCAACGGCGGCTTCAGCTGCAACGGCAGCGGCGGCGGCGGCGGCGGCGGCGGCCCCGACCCCGGCCCCCCCGGCCCATCCATAGCCCATGCCCAAACAAAAACATATACCTACACCGAACACACTCAATACCTACTCTGAATTTTTTGAATTACCAAAATATCGCTTTTTATGCAGTTGGGAAAACATTATCTTTACACCACACCCATACAACTCACATACATTTACTCACCACAACACAGTTTACCAACCGCAAATAAACACTGGTCCAGAACCCTTAATAATACCCTACTATCCTACTAGCCCTACACAAAAAAAACTATTTTTCCTATAATTAGTTGAAGCTCGAGAAACAGAAATAGGACGATAAGTTCCGCACACTCCTAGAGAAAAAATAAAACAATAATTTCAAAGCATAGTTATGTATAGTATATTAGGTTAAAAGAAAATCTTATGATTTAGGTAAACATTTTTGATTATAATAGTATAATATGTATACATTTTGATTATAATAGTATGTAAAACATTTGAAAGAGACACATAAACACGTAATCGCAATATGAAATAGATATACCTTTGATTATAATAATACATGAAAAAAACTTATGAATCATACACTCACATATACATACCCAAAGATGATTACATTATTTGATATATAATTGAAGCAAAATAGTTTGGTATACATTTTGATTATAATAGTATGTAAAACATTTGAAAGAGACACATAAACACACAATCACAATATGAAATAGACATACCTTTGATTATAATAATACATGAAAAAACTTATGAATCATACACTCGCATATACATACCCAAAGATGATTACATTATTTGATATATAATTGAAGCAAAATAGTTTGATATACATTTTGATTATAATAGTATGTAAAACATTTAAAAGAGGCACACAAACATACAATCGCAATATGAAATAGTCATACCCAAAGATGATTACATTATTTGATATATAATTGAAGCAAAATAGTTTGATAAAAAAAGATAAAAGATGTTTATTCAGTAAGTAGGCCCACGGGTACTTTTACACGTCAAAAATCTACCAGCGCTTCGCAAGAGACCACTGCTGAGAAGAAGCGCCGCAAGAAACTCAACAGTTAGTCGTTTTTTTAAATATACAATTTTAAAACTTAACCTAGCATTATATAAAACAATGAATATAACATACGATAAGAAATAATTGATTATAAAAAAACTTATGATTTAAATGACCTTATTTTAAATGGTGGTATAGTAGTAGCAATAGCAGCATAACAACAATAAATTTAGTGATGTGAAAATATAATATTATTACCCACAACGCAAAATATAACATTGAGTAAATAGTTAAAAGATTTATAGTTGAATACAACACGTGAGAATAATTCTGAATTCACTCCAGCTAATAAAACTATCCAGTCTTGATAGTTTACATTAACATCCCCAACTAACTCTTCAATTTCAGCATTTAATTCATCCCACATCACTATAAGTAGGTAAATATTCTCGTCATTATGATATCCTTCAATATATAATCGCCTGAGCAGTTTACTCACTTCTTGGGTGAATGTGTAAAGTGGTGTTGAAAGCTTCCATCTTTTAATTAGTGAGTTGTTTTGGAACTCATTAATCCACTTATTTTTACATCGCTCATGGAATGATTTTAAATAGGTATCCGAGTCATCGCTCTCATACGCTTGCTCTTCACATATGAGTAGATTTTCCTTATTCTCATCTAACACCTGCGCCTCTTGTTGCTTTTGTTGTTGTTGTTGTTGCTGCTGTAGTAGGGTGAGCATTGTTGTAGGAGTAGCTATGATAATGCTGCTACTACTGCCGACGCCACCATCATCTTCGTTGTTGTTGTTGGTATTATCTGTTAAACAATTTAAACTGTTTTATATATTTATCTTTATATCATATAAAACATAATTGGGGTGTTTTAGAGATATTTTTCAATTATTATAATCACACTTATATGATGGTTAGGTAGGGAGTACTTAATGAAAACTATACTACTAATAAACAAGTTAAAAAAAGCTTACATGTACAAGCTGTAGTAGTAGTAGTAGTAGAGTCCATAGTTCTGTTGAGATAAAAATTGTTAAACACTTACATACTTTTACATTGACTTGCTGATGGAAGTGCTGGTGGAGGGGTAAAACTCAAAGATCCAGCTATTTTTTTTAGGACCCCGACAGATGATAGACACCCCCTGTTTAATACTTTCAATATATCCGTCATCCATATCGCTAAATCTAGAGGGTAAAGTTAACATCCCCTCAGACAATACTACAATTATCTGCATTTTATCGTTAAATTTTGATCCTTTTTTATAACAATCTAAAATTGGATAAAGATGATTAAGTTTTAAGTCCTGGGGTTTTAACCAAGACGTTGGATTTAAACCCACTGCGTTGAGATGTTCAATCGCAGATAATTGATTCGTTCCTGACATTATAAAATAATTAATTAGATATTATTAACAAACTCACTAACACTGTAAATTAAATGTTGTTATTCACTACTACACAGGGGGTGATATAATGTGTACTCAAACAGCTTGCGTTCTTATATACTCCATAAAATCGTGTGCAAATTTTTACGTTCTCACATCGTGTTACATACATGTGGTTACTAGCGGAAACGTTACTTTTGATAAGAGAATGCGGGAACAACAACTTACCTCAACTTTTGATGGGAACTTTTTAGATAACACCTTATGTGCTCGATTTCTATGTAGGTCTCTTCACGGCGGGAAGGCGTGTTATACAAAATTCATCAGCATTCGGATTAATTTCTAACTGATCCAACTCTTCACTACTCCAATGAATAACTTGCTCTAACATAAATTTATATTGTTCACAGTTGTCACTCAAAATCTTTGCTTCCCTTATAGGTAGAATAAATGCAGTGGTGGTGGTTTTGGAATCATAAGTAGTCGTAGGCGCTCTTACAGTGGTAGTAGTGGTGGTGGTGGCGGTGGTGGTGGGGTTGTTAGCGGCTGTAGATGGCGTGATTTTTTGTTTTGCAACTCGTACAGTTATCTCGATACCATCATCGTCTTGAATCACTTGATAATACTCTTTATTCGACCAAGATTGCTTTATATTAGCTCCACGTCTCCGTCGATGATTGCGGTGGTGGATGAGGTTTATTGCAGCAGTAGTAGGCTCCTTCAGAATTTCCATTTTAAATATAACCCAATTACCATCAATACATAATGGTAAGTCCATAATCTGATCCTGATGTATTATCGCTGTTTTAGTTGTTACTGTAGTGCCCCTCTCACCCATATAAAACTTGATATACCATTTTGATGATGATGAAGGGTCCATGGTTATATTCATGTCTATCACACTCGCTCGTTTTAAAATCCACGATTGGGTGCTGCATGATGGTAAATAATCTTCCTTATTAGGTGATAATGTAACATTTTTAACATCGGTATCTATGGTTGCTTTCAACTGGAGCAAAATAGTTAAAGGTAATAAATTTGAAATAAACATACTGGTAGAGTACTATTTAATCGTAGGTCACTGACTAGAATGAATCTATTCTCAACTAGATTTATAATGAAACCTAGCTCAACCCCCGCATTTCCGCTGTTAAGAACAAAGGACTTGAATGAACTATATATAATATTCAGTTGTTTCAATGCTGGAAACCGCCTACATTAGCTGATAGTGTTATCCATAAACCTATGAACTAACTATATCCTAAGGCCTCACTCGTTCAATTAAATATAATAATTTATCAAACTCCTCATACAAAACACCCGATGGTTTTAATACCTACCTACCTACCTACCTACCTACCTACCTACCTACCTACACACCATAACAACAAGCAACGGCGGCTTCAGCTGCAACGGCGGCGGCGGCGGCGGCGGCGGCGGCGGCGGCCCCCGACCCATCCATAGCCCATGCCCAAAACAACAAAAAAAAAACATATACACCGAACACACTCAATACCTACTCTGAATTTTTGAATTACCGAAATATCGCTTTTTATGCAGTTGGGGAAACATTATCTTTACACCACACCCATACAACTCACATACATTTACTCGCCACAACACAGTTTACCAACCGCAAATAAACACTGGTCCAGAACCGGTAATTCCACCTAATTGTTTATAAAATAAGTTTTATTTTTAATTATTGTATTCAAATTACGTATGTTTTTATATCACCCAATTGTCAATAAAATAGTCTTGATTTTTAATGATATTATAAATGGTGTATTTTCATAAGAATAGTAATGCTAAATAGCTCTCTTTTTTGCGATATGAAAATATAGACTGTGTTTTGTACTCATACCATCTTTCATTTACCTGCTGCTGCTGCTGCAGCGTCTTCTAACTTTAGCATAGCGCAAATTTATTGATAAGCTTGATTGTGTAAAACGCGGTTACAGAGCTATCAACAAGTTTTTAACGTTAGAGATTACCCCACGACCCTAGCTAGAGTAAGCTATATTTGTATGTCGCACTGCGAAATATAGTCTGCGTTAATACTCATATCATCCGCCATCTTTAACCGCTGCGCTGCCGCGCAGCCTTACCTTCTAACTTCTACTTTCATAGCGTAGCGTAAATTTAATGAAAAACTAGCCGATTGTCGCCCTCTAGATATGCCGCACCTATAGAACTGACATGTTCACTGACGCCCTCTATACCACACCTATAGAACTGGCACGTTAACAAAAAAACTTAGGATGTTTATTAGCGCGCTATCATACCATTTGCGGATTTTTATGGAACTACTACTGCGAGTCGCAGCAAGCGTTATAATTTTAGGTATAGGTATGAAGATCAATCGATATACACAACTACCTCAGCAGCGCCATCTATACTATACTGATAGTACGATTACGGCCTTTATGGAACCACTTATCGACTTTTCACACACACACACCATCCGTATTTCGCCGCCTGCGGATTTTTTTGGAACTACTACGACTCATAGCAAACTAATTCACCTACATGCGCTAGTGGCGCCCTCACACCATTCGTATCACACCTCTTGCGGATTTTTTTAGAACTACTACGACTCATAGCAAACTAATTCACCTACATGCGCTAGTGGCGCCCTCACCCCATTCGTATCACACCTCTTGCGGATTTTTTTGGAACTACTACGACTCATAGCGAACTAACTCGCCACCTCGCCTCCGCCTCTGGTCCAGAACCGGCAAAAACACACTACTTAC
>CAWYPN010000181.1:0-14519 GCA_963966035.1 Acleris laterana
GTAAGTAATGGGCTTAAGAGCGCTGCCTTGTTTTTTCCCTTAAAGTAATCGTAATGTTTACGACTCGACTCGCTTTTACAGACACCATTATAAAAAGCTATCATAACGATACGATAACAATAAAATAAAACAGAGGCCATTATCAAACTACCAGGGCATCACAAAGTACATAGAGCAGTATTTACCAAAGTATTGATCGACCGACTGGACAAACCAAATAATAACCGCTGCAAAATTATTGGCGAATGATTCTTCTAACAGCGACAGCAGGATATCCCGTCTCGATCAAATAGTGGCGAAACCAAAATACCAGGACATCATACAGTTCATAGAGCCTTACCGATAAGCGTCGGCTGCGGCTCCTGGCTGTTGGCGAGCGGCTCTTCCAGTAGTGACAAAAGGATATTTCCGTCCGCTACGTAATGACGCAAGCGGCCGTGACCTAGGGCCGCTAGCCAGCGCTCGTCGAGCCGGCACCACCCCGTGCCTGGGGTGTCAGTCCCCACCTAAACAAGTAAAAACAATAACAGTGGCTGGTTATGCCTTATTTATCAGACAGAAAAATAGTTATAATTTGATATGGATTTGGTGGGTGAACGTACCTGTTCCAAAATAAGCATCAGCAAGGATTCTGCTGCGTCGCGTACTCTCATAGACACAGGTTTTAATTCTTTTTCGTCTTTCATTTTTGCAGGTTCACCGGGTTTACCTGAAACCACATTCAAAATCACCAGCACATTACCACTGAAAGGTTTTTTGCTTAAATACCAACGAAGACAATACCAAACTACCAGGCTCACATAAACCAGCAGAAGCTTACCCTGGCTCTTAGTCCCCGAAATGCCTAGTTCGACGACTTCCATCAGCGCGGCCAGGCAATCAGGGTCGGCGAGCAATGCCGGGCACAGCCACGACGCGAGGCACGAGTAGGCCGCCACTACACAAGAGTGCAGGTCTCTTGAATGGGCCTGTGGAGGCCGGCTGCATTGGATGCTGATGTAATCGCAGATCCAGCGGACGGCGCGCTTCCGCTCTATAGCCTCTAAAGGGACCAATCGCAAAGTTTTAGTTGAAAACTTGCACCGTAAGAAGTTGCATAGGTACTTGTAGGTCTATTGCATGATATAGTGGCCATCAGCACAAAAATGTTTAAATTCAGCTAATTAATGCAACTTTGGTGTGAATAAAAGTTATCATTCGTGGTTGTAAACAGCCATCAATTTACAAGTAAGTAATCTTAATTTAGACTATTTAATTGCATATAAATCTTTGCTAGTTTGAAACAAACGAGTATAGCGGTATTCTATCGCAAGTGCAAAGTCTGGTTTCCCAACTGTTTCATTAATCCTTAGTGCGACTAACTTTTGTTTCTGAACCAATTAAGTTTTCACAATGTTTGAAGAGATAAACCCACAGAACCTTAATAATCCAGGAAAGTTTAACGGTTTCGGAAAAACTGAGTTTCTAACTTATCGAAATTTGGACAAACTGAACAGTTAGTAACTGAAATTCGCCTTTGTGATAGTTAATCAAGTAGGCATAGCCTAAAGAAGAAGGATAAAGCTATACCTACAAAAGAAGTAGATGAGAAAACTTACCAATAACAAAATCTAGAAAGCATGAAAACAAGAACGCCCTTTAATGATTATAACACACATTCAGGAACATATGGGGCCAGAAAAGAAAGAAAGAAAAACATGTATTCACAACAACACCCATAAATATAACGAATAAATAAGGAAAAGGGATGAGAGATAGAGGTAACTATAGCGAAACGGTCCTAACTCAGCATGCGCTGGCTGTGAAACCAACGCTGGTCTGTTTAGAATCTGGTTTATCCAAAACTTAAGCGTCAAACAGACTACCACCAGTCCTATGGGCTCCTGGTACCTGGCTTGGCGGAGTGTAACTTGGCGAGCCCCGAGAGCAGTTCCAACGCTGCTAGAGATACCTGCAGGTCACCCTTCCACGAGGAGATAAGGCGGTGGCAAACCAGGTAGGTGGCTCGTACCACCAACGCTGCGCCTGAAACCCAACGTGTTAACCCTTGCTACGGTCAGGCCAATAACCCAACAGGGCCTCTATTCCACAATGAATTAGCCAATTTTGCTTCGATATCGTAATTATACTGTTGATGTTATGGTAGCTCCTACTGTAAATTAAATAAGAGCTATCATATCGTCAGCAACATGATTGATATGGGGGCAAGATATGCTAAAATAATTTGGAATAGACTCGCTTGAGGTTACTTGTCAGGTTAACATAAATCGCATTTTGTTTTTATTACAACAAAACAATCATGCATGCCATTATACATATTTAATTTTTCTCTATTTCGTCAGAATTTTTTGACCAATATGAGTATTCTGTAAAGCCAAATTCCTTCCAATTAATAAGAAACGAAAAACATCAAAAATAAAAAAACATTTTAATGGAATATATGGGAAACCAAGCAAGCTAACAATGATCACAACAAAAAACATAATTATTTATATACAACGGTTTCACAAAAAGACCTCGGCAGACGAGCAACTATTTTTAGTCAATTTACAACCGGCAACTTCGAACCTCTTGCCATAGTATATTTTCTAACAGTATGGAAAAGTTACTGCGCCAAATTTAACCCAACGATTGCAGTGGCAAGATATACGCAAAGAGATATATGAAGCACGCCAATGGTCGGGGTCAGACCGTAAGAAGGAGGCCCTGCACAAGGTCCCACTCACAATAATAAAACTAAAACAGATTCCGGCTACAAATCGCTATCGAAAAGTTGCTCATTTACTCTGTTGACAGTCCAGGTCGCAAAAGAATGCATGAGAGTAATTCGAATTTCGTAAGTAATTCGAATACTTTAGCTATTTTACCATTTGCATTATAGTGGTATCCCTGGACTGTCAAATGGTCAGGGTCATTGCATGCTAATAAGTGTGTGGTTACCAAAAAGCGGCGATGTCGGGTCTAGGTCGGTGACGAGGTCGTCGAGCGAGGGCTCCGCGACGCTGCCGCCGTCGGAGCGCGCTAGCGACATGACAATACGACGGATGAAACAATGTAAGGTGACCGGCGATAGAACTTGTGAACGATGTAAACAAATACTGTTTGACATATAACCTCAAATATTCACCAAGCGTGTTTTTATTAAAAATAACGTATAATGCAAATAGTTATTTGTCAAACATGCTCGGAAAGAACGGTTTTCCGAATGAAACACAAGGACGGAAAGTGCCTCATTTTACTCCTAGGAGTAAAAAAACCATATGAAAACACTTTCCGTCCATGTCCATGTTGTTTATTAAAAGTGCTCTCTACTCGTATTGCATACAAAATCGAAAGGATAGTGAAAAAATCCCGCACACACAACTTGTGGGTGCAGTGTGGGCCGGCGGCGGTGCGTTGTGCGTGAAACTATCTTCACTAATACTCGGTAGGTTTCAAACAAACATTATCTCCGAATTGGTCATAGGTTTTTAAAAATGCTTGTAATTATGTATTTGTGTTATTTCCTCACATGTTTGAGAAAAGCATTATGTATGCCGCTATTGCTCGGCCAGCTAACCACCTCGTCAGGAAAACCCTTACTTTCCGTGCCTAGGCAACAATGTACTATTTCATCTTAAACTTCATATGAAAATAATTATCTAGTCTAGTGCATAAATCATTGCAGAGACCTCACTTGATCTTTAAAAGTACGTGACTCGAGTAATCATAGCGAATTGGTTCGTTTGGTTTTGTTTACATCTTTTGCAAGTTCTATTGACGGTGACTTTAGGTGAGGGCTGAGGGTTCAGGTCAAAACGTATATACATCTTGTACATTGTCTGTGAGCGAGACAAGAATGCCGAGCTAGACTCCCGTGTTACTTCATAAGTTGTCAAAAAAATAGCTTGAAAAAAATGAGGGTGTTCGAAAGTGAATTTGGTAACATTGACATTACATGACCCAATTTAAAAAATACTCCTTGGTGTGGTAGTTGCTTGAGAATATTATAGTTCAATCTGTTACCACATCTAAGTTTATTTTTGCAAAGCTATAACTACTTTAGCAAACTCATGATGTTGTACAAGGGTCATATCACGCACGTGTTTGAGTTTGTTAAAACAGAGCTTACTTAAATACTATAAATACTTTGCAAATAGTGTCTTTGATGATTTGTAAATAATGGTGTATTTCAAATGAGTTTCAACGTGGTAAAAAACCATATCGTTTTGATAGCTTTTAATTACTTGACAGTAATAGCGGCAGAGTTAAAAACCATAACATTTCAGGTCAAATACGGTTTGAATTTAACCACCTAAATAGAGGCGCTGTTACAACGTTTGTAGATTGCAACTTGTTACTATAAAGTAGCTTGTACTACTGACTGAACATGTAGATGGGTAGGAAGGGTGTAACTGGGTGTAACGCTACGTTACTCTGCATGATTGGTAGCTAGTGTGGGGGGTATACCGTAGGGTGTGGAGCAACACAAGACGCGAACTGAATGTACATATGTACAGTATTTTGATGTAGATGATTTGCTTTGTATATAAAAAATGTATAAAAATACAGTAAAACATAGAACCTCCTCCTATTTGAAGTCGGTTAACAACACAAAATGTACCCATATAAATTTTTAACACAAACGAATGAGAAAATACAATTTTATTTATTTACAAACATTTAAAACTGACCAGACTAAAAGGTGACCCACGAGAAAAACTCATTAAATAAGTTTCCGTCAAATTCATTTTTGGGACAAGCTTTTGCCGTCAACTGTACTTTTTTTGCAAAGTCGTTATCTTCTTATCTAGACCAAACTAATGAGTCCCAACACGGTGGGTCAACGTTGAGTATATAGCAGGGATCCTATCACGATCTTCCCACTCCATCATCAGATCAGCTCCATGTCGTAATACGAGGGCTGCCTTTTAAGTTCTGTCGTTTGCAAGCCTTCCGTGATTGCATAAAAAAGAACTAGTGTCATCTTAAAATATTTGAAATTAGAATTCGAAAACAAAAGAATGACTCGAAATCGGCCCAACCGTTTTAGTACAGCGCTCGTTCAAAGTTGACAAGTCAGTTGTGAAAATGGAAATTTCGAAGGAAAATTTACGTGCGATATTTTTTTACAACTTCAAAAGGGGCTTAACGCGACTTCAGTGCTTCGAAGAGTTGACTACGGTTTTCAATGATAAAGCACCATGCCTCCGGACTGTGGAACGCTGGTATTTAGAATTTCAACGTTGTTGCTCTAGTCTTGGTGATAGACATCGTGAAGGTCGACCAAAAACAGCCGTAACCCAGGAGAACATTGATGCTGTACGGCAACTGATCGTCGAAGATCGCCATGCGACATACCGTGAGATAGAAGCTTCCTTAAGTATTTCAGGGACCAGTGTTCACAGTATTTTGCATGATCACTTAGGCGTAAAAAAGTTGATCTCTCGCTGGATACCACATTTACTCAGTGAAGACCAAAAAACGGCTCGCGTTCGATGGTGTCGCAAAACTCTGCGGCAATTCAACCGAGGAAACTCGAAACATGTTTACGACATTATCAGTGGTGACGAATCTTGGATATATGCCTACGAACCCGATTCTAAACAGCAGTCGACTGTTTGGGTGTTCCAAGATGAGCCAAAACCGACCAAAGTAATACGCTCACGGAGCATTTCGAAAAAAATAGTCGCCACGTTTGTGGCGAAAAGTGGCCACGTGGCCAACATCGTGCTCGAGGATCGTAAAACGGTTAATGCTGACTGGTATACCACTGTCTGTTTACCAGAAGTCATCGGCGAGTTTCGAAAAAATAACCCAAGACGTCGTATAAGACTGCATCACGATAATGCGAGCTCGCACACCGCCCGGCAAACAATTGCGTTTTTAAAAGAGCAAAACGTCGAAATTCTGGAACACCCGCCGCACAGTCCAGACTTAAGCCCTAACGATTTTTTTACTTTTCCAAAAATCAAGCAACGACTTCGTGGTCAACGGTACCAGACGCCTGAAGAAGCCGTTGAGGCATACAAAACGGCCATTTTGGAGACCCCGACTTCGGACTGGAATAAGTGTTTCGAAAACTGGTTCGATCGAATGAAAAAGTGTATTACATATCACGGTGATTACTTTGAAAAACAATAAATACCATTTAACACTTAAATTGACTTTAGTTTTTCCAAACGACACAACTTAAAAGGCAGCCCTCGTAGTATTGCATTGTCATCCAATTTACACATGTATGCAAATTTTCAGCTTCATCGAAAACCAGAAAGCGGGTCAAATTTACCTTGCAAAATTTGATACATACATTATTGCAAGTTAAAAAAGGCCACTGTAACCGTGAATCATTAAAAAACTGTCAAGCTCTTCTTCATAACTCCATGGAGAAGTACTAGGGTACCATAAACCCTAAGCGTTACCTTTATAGTCCGTGCTATGCGACAGCGTAGAGCCGGGCGGGGCGCTCTGCGCGCGGCCCGCGGGGGACGCATGCGCGTTGTGAATCACGCACAGATATAGCGCACTCAGCAGAGGGACAGCTAGCGCGTCGGAACACTCCACTTGGACAGCTGATACGCAGATGAGAGAGATCTTGCCTCGAGCGTAGTCGCCGAGGGTCATGCCCGCGCTGAAAGAGTTTTATTTGTAAATACGGTTGTTTAGTCCAGTTTCAAACGAGAATAGAGGTCACTGTTATGAGCCAGTCTTAAATACTCAAAGTTGTTCGTCATATTCTTTGAAAGTTGAAGTTTGCACTTTCTTCTATTTTTGTCTCAAAATTACGAGTAAAAGTAACAGGACATCCAAAGTATCAAATGCTTCGTTAACTATCGGTATTGCTGTTACGGGTTAATAGGAATCAGAAAACAAATAACCAGGCGGAGGACTGGGAATGCATATAAACAAGATCGGCTTGCTCTGCCTTAGTGATATTAATTCCGCCTCGGCACTATCCTATACCCTGTCCACGATAAAGAGCTAGTACTAGAAAACTTGGACAGCACGTGATTGGTCAGCGAAAAGGGCGATGCACGTGCACCGGGTGTCGAGTTTACATGGCGGTCGAAGTCCAGTCAACATCTGTCTCCTGCACGGTGCGGACGCGGCGTTATAGTGCTCTCCTTTCAATTTGTACCGGTAAAGTCCACCAATTCTTCTTTTCATTATTGTTTAATAATTTGAATAAATGATTACAAAAGTAAATACTTATTGGATCCTTTATTATTTAACTAAACCAGAAAAATCATAAGGGATATTAAAATAAATATTCCGAGCGACGGAGCATGTAAGCCGAGCATGACAGTGAGGTGCCATAGTTCACGCCCACTTTCCTCTTTTGTCCCTTTATCGTAAACTAGCTCTTTATCGTGGACAGGGTATAGAACTAATGAAGTTTAAAAGTTCCAGCTGTTCACAAGCTACTCACTATTCATTACACCCTGGGAACTCAGGCACTGGTAGGTCCTTGTAATGGTGCGGGAAAGCGACCAGAGACAGCAGAGCGCTGATGGCCGCCTTGCGCAGCTCGCGCTTGTCTATGCCGGCACATTCCAGCTTGGGCTCCCGCTCCGACAGGATCCGTTCCAACGCGGTGATGAAGTCAGGAACGAGGACTAATACGCCGTCCAAGTCTAGCCTGGAGGGAGAAGGTTTTTATTTAGTTAATGAACGCTAGGTCAAATTATTTCGTAAAGGTTCAACGTGAAAGTAAATGTATTGACTCACCGCCTCTTGGTTCTTAACAGAATTACCTACATCGTTGCTTTTCTCCTGGTACTTGGAGAGAGCAAACGACCACACAGACCACCCGATGGTAAAATACGCCACGAGGACCACGTTCAAAATATCAAGATTGAAAATACGCTTCAAAACCTAGGATTAACACGGAATGTCTCTTTGTTAGTCATTTCACCGATTTTTTTACCACCACACTGAGACACAACCATGCGTACACTGCAGATTAGCCTCAGGTTAAAGGCTAATATGATGATAGCGATCCGGATCTACCTTTCACAAGGTCCTAAAGCTACTAAAATATCTACATAAATCGGCAGCGAAAAGTACGACCGTCATCACATCCCCTGTTAAAAAGGTTGAACTGGTTCGAAAGAGCAGCCTTCACTTAGTTGATCACATGTGGCCGCTGATCTCCTGGTACCTGAAGATGTCGGGCGCGTTGAGCACGACGGCGGGCGCGGTGGGCGGGTCGCGCAGCCCGCGGTGGACGGCGGCGTAGCAGCGCGCCAGGTACTGCGCCGACACCTCCTCGCGGCACTGCTTGGAGCACAGCACGCGGCACAGCGTGCCCAGCGCCTCGGCGCGCCCTGCGCACCACAACAATACAACATAACAACTCAACTAAAATAATTTCAAGGCTAAGGGGTATAGAAACCGTTCGTATCACATATCAGCTCGGCATTTAATGGTCCTCGGTAACACATGATACATGATCCATCGATAAGGCAAAGGCTTATTAGACTTCGAGCCAGGAAACAGCTTGTTAACATTCGAATTATGGACTACGGTACTAAGGGCCGTATTAATAAACCCATCTTGGCTGTGATGCCCGGCACAAGATATGTCAACGTAAAGCCATAGAAAACTGTAATTTTTGACCGTCTTAAGAAGAGCATTACTCTGGAGGTTAGTTTATCAATACGGCAGACAGAGCCAATCAGATCGCGCAGATTTCCGAACGTATTAACGCAATTAAAAAACGGCCTTTAAAAAAATTATAGATCATAGTTTTCATCCCTTAGTTTAACAATATATATTATTTCATTATTTAACAAACATACCCGGTTGATATGCCGCCATGTTGAGTTTGCTTGTCGCATCCGATAAAGACGGAGGCGGAGGGGTGCCATCGGCTCGCTCTGAAAAAAAAATGATAGAAAAAACAATTACAAATAGGTACTTATTTTAAAGGATATTTTGTTTAATTTAATTAGCTTACGTTGGTTGTTGTAGCTAGGTGTGGTCCCGATAAGCGCAGCTTCGAAGAGCCATTCTCCAAACAAATGGAAGATGGAGTTCACTTTTGGACGTAATGGCGTCAGCGGCGGTTTCTCTATTTCACACACTAGAACAAAAACAGAAGTCACAGAACTGACAGATAAGAAAATAGATAACATTAAGTACCAGGGTCACATACCTTGCGAAGTAATTGAATTGGGCGGCGTAGTTGGCGCAATGCTGACCGGTCGACTGCCGCCTGCCGTCAGTCCAATCAAAGACGATCGAGGAGTACCTAAACAACACAAGTTATATTAGGAAAACATAACAGCTGCTTCAACATTAACAACGATACAAAAAAATACTGATGTGCATTGTAAAGTACAACGTGATTTCAAATCGTGCATAAAAAAAACCCAAAATAAAACACACACCAAAATACACTCAAATGTGATCTTTATGACAGAAAACAATATAAAACTTAAAGGTTTTCTTTACCCGGTGTTCACGAACATTCTGCCGTATCATACAAAAGAAGGCGGCTAACTGCATAGTAATAAATAATATAAGCATTTTAAAAGTTATATAGTTTCTCAATAAAGTACAGGGCTTCGACTACCTACTACATTGCATTTAGCCGCCTTCTTCGGTATTAACGGCAGCTTTGAGATATATCAAACCTGATTGCTGCAACCCTTATTTAACGATGTTTATTGAGAAACGCCACGATTGAAGAATTTTTAAATAATAATGTTGAATACTCTCTCCCGGTTGGCGGTGGTGACGTACCAGGTGCTCATGAGATATGCGGTACCTTTCTCGGCCTTCTCCCTCGTCTTGCCGGCGACGCTGAAGGACTTGGCGAGGCGGCGGTGCGCGGGGGGCGTGTCCCCCTCCTCGGGCCCCGCGCCGCCCGCGCCCGCCTCCCACCAGCGCTCCGAGCCGCGCCCTGCACCCAATAGCTATACCTTCCCACCTTAGCTCTACCTTTGCTATACTTGTATCTACAGACACCACGTATGCCCTCCTAAGATAAAAACTCTCGTTTTCGAATAATATTTCTCATGCAACATGAGTTTTTTTTTCAAAAGAGGGCAGACGGACTACTGAGACCCCATTACGTGTTCATATGATAGCAAACCCACTAAGCTTTGTAGATTAAATGAGATAAATTTATAGCCATCTAAGTTGAAAAGTGCACATGAAACAGAAGTAAGACTTAGTATTATAAATCTTGAAAGGCATGCCCCGTCATTTAAATCGACACAGCACGTTTGTATTGAAAGGATTATAAACACTACAAGATTCCTCTGATTTTTAGGGCAGCAAAATGTGCTGAGCGAAAATTCCTTACACTAAAAAGTTCAGTCAAACTCCCAAATGAACAAAATATAAAAAAACCCATGGTGTATAATACAGAATCCCATCATCACCCAAGTCAACTCGCAGATATAAAGCTCGAATCCACCAAAACATTATCAACATATAAAACATCAGTCTGTTTTATAAGATTTTACACCAGCTTTTAATCTGACAGTTGCACGGGTACCAAACATTACCATACCATACAATGTAAAACTAACCCACAATTAAGAAATCTTCAAAGACAAGTACAATTTTTTACACTTTAATTGCATTAGAGTTCATGTCGCTAAATTGGATGTAACTTGAACGTCTGATCCACCGGTGAGGCGAGGAGAGATTTGGATTTGAGTGGATCGAAATGTATGATAGTAATAACTCTTAATGAAACTGTCAGGCGATATTTCAATTATCGTCACGCCTCGTCTTATTTCGTTTCGTCTCTCCGGTGGAAAAGCACATTGAGGCAGTTTACGAAAGCAAAGGACACCCAAATACGTTAGAGTGATATCGCAACTAATAATTTTATTGTAATTGTTTCTTTTATTGAAAAAAAAATCTACTTAGACGTATTGCGAATCCAGTGCCGTCTCAAAAACTACCAGGACCGCAGACTAATGAAGACTTGCACTTACCGAGGAAAGCGTCGACGTGTGCGGCTAGCCCGCGCATAGCGCTGTGGAAGATGGCGGGCAGGGCCTGCAGGCAAGGGTGCTGTGACGGGTCGCGCGCGCCCTCTTCTGCCGTGATCGAGTACTACCCACGTGATACGAAGATAGATTAAACAATATACTTCCGATCAAATAACACATTCCAGGTAGCCGAAGATAAACAACAACTCCGTCCGTCGTAAGTCATAAGTCATAATTTCAAGCACACATTAGCTAACATTCAAAATCAAAATAAAGGCGCCATTAATCTGTTATTTACCTGCAAAAAGTCAGGGGTTTGACTAATGATGTGCGGACGACACAGATCAACGGGGTTGCCAATCGTATGTAAGATGCGGTACCAGGATTGCATAACTGCTTCAGCAGACATATCTGGAGGTACCAAATTGGCGTCCTCCTCACCTACAAGACAATAGAAAGTGAGTGAAATTCTTGAGCACAAGGTACACTTACAGGTTGAATGATAACTTACTTATAGGCATTGCCGGGAACGTGGGTCCATACATGTGACGTAATAACCTGGCGGTTAGACAAAGCGATACTCGCGTCCATTGCTCGGTGAGGGGCGCGCGGTGCCGCCAGCGGATGCATTGCTCGCGGAGAGTGCGCCACAGCGGCGGGGATGGGAAGCATCTGTTGGATGCCATATTTTTATCTTACAATGATTTCGTAAAAATGTATCAAAAATCAACATAGAAGCCAAATCCCAGCAGTGAAGTTCCTTAACTCATAATCATCATCATGCATCAGTCACTCTCATCTCACTTATTTATTGATCAGTGCTTTGCTTTTGAAAGCAACAAGTGAATTTACTCCTCGACCGGGGTTAGTACATCCCTCTTAACGAACCAGAAGTACATTTTGCTCCCCCCTTTTCAAACCTCTCTTCCCACGCGTGTACTAGGATACCATAAATGTAAAGCAGTGACCTGTGACAAGCCAGCAGCCACACCTCCAGCAGCACGGCCAGCACGCGGCGGCACAGCTGGTCGGCGGCGGGGTGGTGCGGCGCGGGGGGGGACAGCAGCGCGCGCGCCGCGGCCAGCAGCAACAGCAGGAGGGACTTCCATTCCGCCGCGCCCAGCTCTGCCGCGCCGGCGACCGTGCGAGCGAGGCGCAACACCCGGTGACACAGCACCGCCTGCTTGCTGATCAGGTCACCGCCTGTAATGTTGCGTCGTATAGCAAGCGGAATAAAGCTGATGATGCTATAGAAAGCCCGTCTTTGGAAAGTGTTTAAGCGGTCTAGATACAGCCTTGAAGGTTACCAGGATGTCATAACCCTGGAGATTATGCTTTAGTTTTGAAGAGGTTTAACTACTAGCAAAGGTCTAATTAATTAATTACATTATGTGCGTGCAGATTAGTAACGTGCGATACGTCTATAAACAAGCTCCATCACTAGGAGAGCAGAAATAGAGTGGATACCATCCTAGGGGTACTTTAGTACTTGACATGCAGTGTTAAGCAAGCGTGCGTCGAACAAGCGGTTAACTCACCCAGTTCCATCTGATATATGAATGCGAGTGCTTGAAAGAAAAGTTATGTGCCTTGTTAAAGATAAAGAGAAAACTCTTTACAGAACGATTGCAGGATCAATTGGGAATATTTACAAGGGTAAATACTTTTTCTTAAATTGGTGTTAGATAATATTGAGCTGATTTATGTGCACAGCTTTATTAAAACGTAAGTTTCACTTTATTCATATTAAGGGTCACTTGCAGGTTAGATCTGAATCTGATATTACTACTAATATGAGTAATATGCCATAATTAATAAAAGACATAAATTGGGTTACCAAATTACAGGATTAGCATTATCATCCCAGGTTTTTAAACTACCCGTTTAGCGTGCGTTTTCTTTTAAAAAGAGCAAATAGCTTAATCAATAGTACATTGTGTATTAAGGGTGGTAAAGAAAGAATTACAAACGAGAGTCTGTTAGAAGCCCGAAGTCGAAGGCTGAGGGCTTTAATGACTCGAGCTTTGTATTTCCTTTACCACCCGTGTAACATACAATGTTTTTCATCACAATTGCGAGGAAATGAAATAAAATCAGACAAAAGATCATATTTTTAACTTATTAGCGGCAGACTACATCATTGTCTGTGACTTACCACAGATAATGTCAAACGTGTTCGGAGTCCGATTCTAGTGACATATGAGATCAATAGTTTATTATGCGAGATTTTTAGGAAATAGTATTCAACTGACATTTCATCTTGAATGAAACTTCATATCGAATGGCACAAGAATTGGGGTCCTGACGTATTGTGATAGTTTGAGTCCACGTATAATATTTAAAAAAAAAAGCTATTACGCACGTTAGAAGCGTAATGGTAAAAAAAGGCCCGCGGGTATTATTTTGGATTTACGGTCGATTTTTCTAGCATGTTAGGACACTATTTACGAGCAAGTGTGATGAAAAATACAATACAACACACACACTACATTGTACATACACCAAACAAAAACATTACAGGGAATCAGTACAATTAAAACTAACACAGGTAAACAACAGACGGTCTTATCGCTGATTAGCGTCTTCCAGACAACCTTAGTAGGGATAAAGTGTCATCTAAAGTCAGTCCTCACCTGTAAGCACTTGTCTTACCGACGAGGAAACGAACAAAAGATATAGTAGATCCCGTGTCGATAAAAGAAACACAAATACTGATGATCGCTGCCGTCTAGAACTCTTTCTCCGACAAAAGATCTGGCGAGGCAGATAAGGAGTCAACATTAATAACATTCAGAATTGTCATCGTTATGCAATGTGTCAGGATTGACTTCTTATCTACCTAGTACTATAGTATGACTAGTATGTTCTATCTCACATAGCACGAGGAAGGAAACCGGAAAAAAAGTTCACATTAATCAATTCATGTATTCTAGACGAAGTACCATTAAGTCTGCTCAAATCTATTGATAGATCTGAATGCACAAAAGGTTCATTCGACTCCATTATTGGATCCTGGCATGGTACAGTGCGTTGTTTCCTTTCCGCGCATGTCTTTGTGCCACGGGCGTCAGTGATGGCAAGGAATTTGTAGTCTCAATTCAACCCTGACCCCCGTTTGATACAGGTGCTGGGAGCCGACGATGTAATCCCAGAGCCAGTCCAGCCGTTCGAGGAGGTCCCGGCGGCGGCGCCCGAGTCCTGGGACGTGGGCGAGGACCTAGAGGCGCCCGCCGAGCGCGCCGGCGAGCCGGCCGCCGCGCGCCACGCGCGCCTGCTGCTCTTCGACCAGCTCTGCAGGTACTTCCGGCCCAGCGCGGTGCCGCCCAAGGGAGACATCGCCGACTTGGTCGCGTTGTAAACCAACCCGCGAGTATGTGTGGTGAAAGTTCTATACGGCAGCTTTGGCTTTTAAGTTTTACTGCCGTCGCGCACTCGAAGGTATTGTGTTACGAGTGATCAAAATTATTGAATCCAGAGCGAAGCGAGGAGTTCTATAGTTGAAATAATTTTGTTAACGAGGAACACTGCTTTTCACTCCGCCTGTGAAGAAAATGCAATAATAAAACGAACGATAAAATTAAGTAATAA